>JARJCQ010000172.1:0-63926 GCA_029281465.1 Mycena epipterygia
TCCCTCTTTGACACCAAGTCCATCTGATTCATAGCCCCGTCAAAAGTAAGAACGTCGAGTGTGCTATCGGAAATTGGGGACACATTTTGACTGATCAGGTTGAACTGTTATTTACGGTTACAGAACCCAGGCTGAAGTACCATTTACGGTACAGCGCCACATAGATAGACGCCGCCCTACAGCTCTCGTCATGCGTAAGCATCGCGCCGAGTCGAGGGTGAGAAAGAAACGGCAAATGTTGGATCTGATATCGGGAGCCTAGAGTTTCAGCGAAGTGGCATGGAGTTGAGGCCTGCACAGTGACGCCATTCTACCTTTCATCAGCGTACCCACGACCGCTTCTACAGGAAACTGAGCTGAGTTGCGGTTTTTGGCATAGCAACGTCCATTAGTACAAAATTAAGAACTCGGAGTGCCAACGTACTGCGTTGCCCTACATTCAATGGGTAGATGTACATAGGATCAAAAAATCGACTAGGGCACCCAGTATTCACCTCTCTATCCCGCAAACAAAAAGCAAGTCCGAGCGTGGTTGTTTGTCCGCGCTTGGAGTCCGCGCGCGACGTGTTTGATCACGTGTTACTTCCAAAGGAATTTCAACTTGAGCGAGGATTGAGTTCGAAGTCCGCTTCTAAGGAGGTCTGCATCTCGGAGGACGAGAAGGATGCTCACCGACGCTGGTTTCGTTCAGTTGAAATCTGAAGGTTGTGTTCTGTTGCTCGGGCGTGTTGCTCAGGTCCGTTGATGGTATACTGGATGATCCCAAGTTGTCTCTCATGGTACGGCGCCGCAGTCGAATCCAGAGATATGGAATTTCGTATTGGACAGCGTACCCTCAGAACCGGCAGAATATGCTTCATCGCGGTAGTGTTGCGCGGGAGATCCCATGTCGATATCCGGGCAGTGGACTGTACATACGCGAGGCCTCCGGCTCAGAGCCAACGTGGGATACATCGCTGCTCGAGTGATGAGTTTGGCGAGCATCAGCAAAAGTTATGGTTTTCGGCAACGGAATCCCTGTTTCATTGCACCACCCCAAGAAAATGCGAATAATTCTGTTAAAAATTCATCGCGGCAGGCATAACTAGAACCCATTAACTTGAGACCCGTACCAATTCGGGAAGCATCCCCGCTCCAAAAACCTCCTCCCGTCGATCGTCACATACCTCCTCCGTCTGCGAGAACGCGGCGGGGTCCACGTCGGTATTTAAGTCATGCGGAAATATCCATCGGCCGTTGCGTGACGATGGTATGTCTTCACGGTGACTGCAGAATAGCTTTAGATCAACGGCCACAGCTGGGCGAAAACACGTACCAGTTGCGGTCGATTCGGCCGGTACGCCGCCGCAATAGATAGACGTGATGTTAAACGCGAGGGTAGGCATATCCACCTCGGGATTCTTCCGGAGAAGGCTGGAGAAGGCTAATGAAATTGCCATGAACAAGGACCTCATAAACATACCCCACCCACGTCATATTCTTCTCAGAGGCCGAAGAAAAAAAGAATCAGCTCAAAATTTGAGAGGACAACGCGAGAGGACAATAAAGGGTATGTCACCTGTGTTACAACTTGCTATCATCGAACGCGATCCACAGAGCGTCCTCAAAGTGGGTAATGATATCGCTAATATCCTCGAGTCCCACCGACACCTGTGATTCAATAAAGGCCGGGTCAGCGAGGTGAGGACATGAATTGGACAGATTACGTTCGTACGCTGCTGCACGAAGTTTGCGCACTGCGTCTGATGGTGCGTCGATGAGGTTGTCGACGACATTCTTCGAGTCGGCTCCTGGGCTGTGTTGTGAGGGAAACAAATGGTAGATCTTCGCAGGTTCCTCGCGAGCTTTGGAGGATATACGACCTTGTTCACCCTGGGGTACATGCGCGAGCAAGGCGTACCTTGACGCCAAACTTGAGCATGCCGCCGAGCGGCTGGAGTGCGCACTGGCGCAATGGGTTTAAACGACATCGGGCATCGACAGCCCGAGCAATCGTATGTCACGGACGCAGCTGCGACAAATAGAGACGCCGTGGAGTAGGAAAACAGAGACATGACGCAGGAACGTAACGGAGCAAAAACAAAAAAGCGGAAAGTGATAGAACGGCTCGCAGGATGGGCGAGCAAGCGGAGCACAGCATGCAGAGTAAAAGACACGCGCAGATGAGGAGAGAAACGAGCGAGAGTTGCTATGGCGATGTCCGCTGCGTGGGGGTGCATCCGAGCACATAGAAAATTGAGAGAGGAAAATGAGGCGCCGCTGATCGGATCATGACCTCGGCTGAGATTGGTCACAACAAGCGACAACAGCGCGCGCGCCTTTTTTGCCTCCTGCGATACCTAAAGTTAAGAAGCCTCCCGGGTCCTCTGCATCTAACCTTCGCCAGTCCTCCTTCATCTTCACAGATGGCAAGAAGCGCGTTCTCACCCCCGGCCAGAGACTTATCAGCTACGCGAACTCTCGAGCTCGACGCGACATCCCTTTGCTTCCCTTACCTGTTTAGGCCGCAGTTGCGGCTTCGCTCCGTCATTTCCGCCACATGATGGTTTACTCACTTTCGAAACTGATGAGCTCAACGTTTGCGAAGGCCAATTCACGGACATCTCGCCCGACCTCGGTGCTCGTAAAGGCCGAAGCTGTATCAATTCATACCACAGCCGGAACTTCCGACAGCTGGTATGATTCACAGCTCATGCTCTCCCAACTTCATTTCACCTGATGCACTCTAGCTGACCAAAACGCGAAAATCGTCGCTGTAGTAAGTCTATGCCGTCTATACTCCCCAGGTCTGGGTACTCCACCCGAAGACTGCATGTCGCGCCCACGACGAGCTTCAGAAACATAAAGTTAGCCGCTCTGCGAGTTTCTGGGAAAACGGACTGTTCGGAGGACTACAATCTGATATACTGCCGCCACGGCGAGCTTCTGCGCCCAAACGACACTCTCGCCACATTGCATCCCAGCCCCGGCGACAAACTCCGCTTCGATCTTATTCCAATCCAATGAGGGAAGTCCGTAATTTATCTCTTCTCCCCGCACGTCGTCGACGCCTCCGTAAGGCTGACTCTAACTCGCGAGTGGGACCTCTCACATCTATCCCGTCGTTCCAGCAAAGCGCGCTCTAGGCGGTAGGGAGACGATTCAATGGGACGTGCGCATCCATCCGGACGGCAGCCTTACGGAACGCACCACCGGCCTCGACGTGGCGTATTTATTCTGGGAAGCGCTGTGCGTTCTCTCGCGCGCCCTGCATATACCATCAACGCTAACGCATCTGGTGCTAATCCAGCACGAACCACGCAATCCTCGTACCCCCCCCCCCCCCCCCCAGGCTCCCATGTCCTCGGCCAGCCAGCGCCTGCATCGTTCTCACCCGCCACCTCGATCTCTCTCCCGCGGACTCCGTCCTGCTCGCCGTCACTAAGATCACGCCGTACTCGACGCCGCGTGCTGGGGCTCGCGCACGCCGTTCATAACGTACGCCCCGAGTCACTATCCCATTAATTCACCTTGCTGGCATGCAACGGCTGCATCAGCTGACTCGGAGCGGACCTCTCGCGGTCTGAACAAATGTTTCAGGCGAATTTCTATTCCTTTTACAGTCCTCGGATCTCCCTATACTACGCGCGAATCCTCATCGTCCGACCATTTTTTTTGCGCGCGTCTTGCCCGATTATCGCCTTTTACTCAAATTGTTACCTCTGCAGAGTCCTTTCCCCATTCCCTCAGGGCAGACCCGCGCCTAAGATACTGCAGTTCTTATATGTTACCGTCGTGCTACTATTTTGTGTCTTTGCCTTCTTTTGCTTCTCCTGGCTTTGATTTCTTTGAACACGTCCTTCAGTGCGGTAGAATCTCTCCTCCTCATGAACTAAGTACTGATGCGGTTTCAAGGAAATTTCGGGGTAGCAGCGGTGGGCTGTGCAAAAGCTGTGCAAAAGCTGTGTTGGGGAACACAATTTAGACGCCCAACCTCAGGCTACTGCTGTTCTTATCCTGCTATTATCCTTCTGCTTTGAATCTACGCAATGCCTCGGCTTCGACTTTTCCATTCATCCGCTTCAAACGACTGGATCTCGTCTCTTCTCGTGGTGTCTCGGGGTCTGGCGTCCGTGGGCAGCTGTGTTCCGTTCCCGTATGTGAATACCGCATTGGCAGGGGGTGTAGCGCTGCTGGAGCTTATCCAGGTGAGCAAGCAGGACCCTTTTGTAGGCCTGTGACTGATAGTAGTCCAGACGGTCGGAAAAACTACCGACGATCTCAAATACCTTGCGGAGTCTGTGGTCACCATAATGAAACTATTGCGCGAAGAACTGGATGCTCACCCCGACAACCTGGATGCCAAATTCCGTCAAGTATGCGTCGAATTCAATGCGTATGTCTGCCCAGTTGGGTTTGGGATATCTCTCATCGATCGCGATTAGGCATTTAAGCGGACTGTCGAAAGATATTGAGACGATGTCAAAGGACTGGTCGTCGTCTAGATTCAAGAAATATCTCAAGGCTAACGCGATAAGGGATGAGATCGCACAATTCACTCGGCGAGTGAATGATCTACGAGCGGATGCTACGGTAGGCAGACCTACGATCACAGATATTGGATGCTGACCACTTGGCTACCACGATCTTCCCATGTAGTTCGTCACCGCTGTCGGTACTCGGATGGATCTGGTTGAGGTGAAATCAAGCGTGTCGGAAATTCAGAAAGATATTAGTGTCATTCGGTCGGCAACCGCAAGGGCACCTACCAGTGTAAATCAACAAGACCTTGTTCGCTTCGAAGAAGACGTGAGTAGAAGTTATATATGCTAAACTTGGTTCATAGTCACTTACACTCCATATCCAGTTCCATGCACTGAAAGTCGGGGACATACAGTTAGAGTTTGAGACGGCCCGGACGTCGAATTTTGTCAGGTTCGATCGTCGCGATGGCCAGCAATTGCAAGTGCACATTGGATGGACAGACTACAGGGGAACTGTGAACGCGTCGCTACGAACAATCCGGGTGTATAAAGGATCGGATCCCGCCGAGGTAAGAGATTGTTCTCGGCCCCACTCCCGACGTTGACCCATATCTGCAAAGTCCTGGAAGGACTTTCTATCTCACCTCGCAGATCATTCTCCGTGAGGCTTCTCGTTGATTTCTACCAATGTCTGTTTATTAGGCTCAGGTCCCCCCATTTGCCCCAGCTGTTCGGCTTTTGCAGCTCTCCGAGATTGAAATCGCTGATCTTTCACGGAGGTTAGCTTGATTTTTTTCACCAGCAAGACCACGCTGATGTTTTCGTCAGAATTCAAAACCTTTGATGAGTACGGATGAAGTCTTACATCTTCTCATGACATTGTGAACTGGGAAACAACATTGGTATCTTGATTGTTATTGTTACAGTTCATCCGAAACCTAACATCTTTTAGATATCGGATTTTTGGGACGCCGTTAAAGGCGGCCATGGTGATTTATTCAACTCGCGCCAGTTCGCATTGGTGAGCGCGCAGAACGGAAGACTGATGGTGACACATACTGCGAGGTCGGAAATGGGGACGATAGAATGGCATTTTCTCAACGCGAAGATCGATTTTGGGGCAAATGTGCCAGAAATGGCGGAGACTTGGATCACACAATCCGGTCAATTCGTCTCAGACCAAACTGCGGAGCGTTTTCTTGTCCGTGAGTCTGCTCAATTATTTAAACCTAGTTCATATCGAGACGAGATTCATAGCAATTGAAACTCAGCTGGTGTTGATTTGGGAAATGGCTCTCTCCCATGAAGAAACTGCAACAGCACCAGAATCGCCTTCTCTACTTGAGACGTTGCCTGAAGACCTGCATGTCTTTGTCCAGGTCCCGATAATCGATGGTGGTCGAATAGCCGAGCCCAAAATATACTGGTCCACGGATCCAACAAGCAACGAAAAGTCCTTGATTCCGCCCGGGAAGTTCACAATACGCTTTAGATGAGAAACGCACGTCGGATCGGCATGGTGGCAGCAACATCACTACGATATAGCCAAGAGCATCCAGGAGGAGTGTGGCTTCGACCCTAGCACCAACGCTGCCTCCAAGGCACTGAACCTCCCACTGCTTCAACCCTGCCATGCCAGTTCTACCAAGTCTCCTTCCGTCGGTGCGGTTCATTCTCTGGCGGTTCAACTCCTAGACAGTGGCTCATCTTTCTTCAGTAGAGAACAAATGGTGTAAAATGAAGTTCACCGAACTGGATCCGCACGCGGTAGATTTGTAAAGATGAGGAGGCTACATGGGAAGACTGTGTGCCCACACATTGACGAAATCTTCAGGCAGAATCATAAACACTTACCGGAACATTTCCATCTTATCGTCTATTCCAACGCATTCCTGCAGCTCTGATGTGACAAGTAGCGCTCATTGTAAATTCATTGAACCTCATGGCCTCAATTTTTCCAAGTATCTGCTTGATTTACGCTGCGTTCGACTGAGAAGACCACTTTGCGACGATACCGCCTGGAAAATCGTTGGGCCATCATCGATTCCATGGGTTAGATATGAGTTGGATGTTCCGTGCTACGATTTAATTATTACTCGAGTTGAGCTCGATGTGATTTAGATGATTTGAACTGGTTCAACCGCATTATTCAACGTGCAATCGCACTCTGCGCATCTGAACATCCTTTTCAATTCGGCAACTCCCGCAGATGCGATCACACGAACCAAATCTGAACACGGACCTAATTTTCTTCTGACCGTCGCCCACCGTTCTGCGTATCAAATGCCCCGTGTTCCCGGCACCGCTGTCAATTACGACTCTTTCTATTCAATGCATCCATCGTCATCCACGGGACGGGGGCAAATCGTTGTAATAAAAAATCGGTAATGGCCCAGGCTCGATTCGAACGAGCACGTCCGAGTCCTGCGCTCGAATCAGCTCAAATAATCTGAATCACATTGATCTTACCTTATAATAAATATTGAATTGCACAACACATCCAACCAGAACAAATAGACGATTGTTTGGTTTTGCATGTTCCCCTTTTCCTTTTTTTGACCATGCTGATTGGAGGGGAATCGAATCAATTTCTCTATGACGCGGAGTATCGTTCTGCTCCCAAGGTTCTTGCACAGACAGGAATTATTACGCACCGGGACTCTGGGAGGTGGCTGCCCTTTTTAGTCTACAACGAGTCCGAATTGGCTGGGGTAACCAAGTTCGCAGGGAGGGTAGGAAGGCCCGGTAGCGGGAGGTCCGCACCTGCATCACTTACAGTGTACGTCCATGAAGTGTGCAGGGTTACTCGTTCGATTCGAGCCCGGGATATTGTCCTGCCCTCTTAAACATTTTTAATCCCGCAGGCACTTAAATAGATGGCTACATACTAGACCAGGATTCCCGGTGCTCTCCCGCATTCAGTGATATTGCTCATGTGTGCCATCCCAATTCGAGAAGCGAAGAAAAAGTGTAAGCTTAAAATCTAAGCCTAATGAACGGTAATGAGTTTCAACTCTGGATGCATACTTCTCTCCCGTTTCACGTTCGAGTTAAAATTACGCCTGACCACCGAACGCGATGTGCCGCGCGGTTCTAACCACCTTCAATCGACACCTATAATTCAGGTAATAAAGCCTCCGCGCGCGACATCAACGAAAAATTAAACTTACGTCTGATCACCGAACGTGCGGTCCTGACCCCGAGTCCCCTCACCTACAGCACGCGTCGGCACCGCGCGCATGTATCGGAGAATGCACATGCCCGCGTGGACGGAACTGAGGTCGAACTGCACGCCTCCTCCGACAGCTGCTACGCAACGTGGGTCGTTGTCGACGCGGGGTGAAAGGCAGCGTGATTGTGGCCTTCGGGGACGAGTTAAGTATGTAAGTATGCACTGGCCACTGGGAGGTACGACGCAGGATGTAGGACCTGCCTGCGTTCGAGCTTGAGGATCGCCTTGGGTACATGCGTGTGTCGAGCAGGGCGCGTCTTGATGGGATTGAGCACGCCTTGGCGGGATAGGTGCTGTGGGAGGCCCGGGAAGCCGAGGAAACCCGGGCGACGTACGGCTTCGTGAGGAGGTGTGTCGGAGCGCGTGCGTCGCGTGCAGGGTTAGACTGGAAGGAAGCGAGGGCGCACAATGGCATGTGGCGAGCAGTGAGAGCGGCGGGCGGTGGGGATAACTGGATGGCAGATGGGTCCAGCAGTGTATGCGGGGAGTAGGAGCGAATTGAAAGGTAGGGGAGTGAGAAGGACGGAGCGAATGGGGCACGGGGAGAAGCAGGGAAGCGAGGGCAGACCATCTACGGAGGCAACAGGACAGGTGCGTGAACGGGGAGGGCAGGGATTCAGGCTGATGAGCACACGTAGATGTAGACCGTGTGTAGGAGATGAGGGTGGAGGATGTAGGCGCGCTGAAGATATCGGGTATACGCTCGGACAGGCGAGACCCAGCGACAAAGGGAGGCGGGGACGACGGGAGACTGGGCGCGCCAGCACGGGGGCGCAGCAACACGGGACGGCAAAACACCGAGAAAGGTCGAGTCAAGCCAACTACTTACCTCGACGTTAACCAACAAGTATTCGCATCCCAAACGCCCGGTACGCCTCAAATGCCTCGCTGGTATAGTCAAACTTTCTTGCGGGTGGGCGACCCAGCGGCACCGTGATGGACGAGGACGCAGAGACGCGGGACGGGGGAGGACGGCTTGCAAGCGCAGAAGAACGCCACGCAGGACACAACGCAGCGATCCACGAGTGGAGCACGGCGTGCACAGTGCCAGCACAGGCGTGGTCATGCTCGCGATGAAGATATCGCTGGCATCAGTAAAACGGCACGTCCGTCTTTGGCGTCTTTGGCGTCTTTGCCAAGATGCCAAAGACGCTAGGGTTGCGGAACTAATTCGAGGGGGTACAACAAAGTCGGTAATATACCACCCAAAATTTTTCGAGGGTGCAACTAATGTAATTTACCTCGGAAGTTACCTTTTGGGGCGCATCACGTGCTCAAAATCACGGGCTATTTTTGCTCAAAAATCCTCCGCAACGCCTGCGGCGCCCCTCACGCGTCTCGCTGCCTCAAGCTTAGACATTTAATCTGCACAAGCAGAGAGACCAGAGGAATTATCCTATATTCAGAAATTATACACTAGAGCCACCCCCCATGTATCACAAAATCTTAAGAATAAATCGACATCGCCGCCCCTGTTTTACGTCCCCCACGATCCTAACTCGAACTCCATCTGATCACCTTCATCCTCGTCGTCCACCATCTCTCTGTGCTCATTTGGACCCTCGCTTTCTGCAACGCTCCGACTGGCAGGGCCTTCGGCCAAAATATCCTCCAACAATCCCGAATCAAGATCGACTTCCTCGAATTCCAAGTCCAGACGGTCACTTGGAGCGAAGATCTCGCGAGGTAAATCCAGCCAATCTATCTTGGCAGCCGCACCGGGAACGTCTGGATCGGCACCCACACATGCAACAACGTCGAACTCGTCGTCAGAGTCCAGGTCGTCCGCATCCATGTCTTCATCGTCGTCTTCTTCTTCGTCGTCCACAGTGTGAATTTCGCGCTCAATGTTATAGAATTTGACTTCGGGGTGAGGTCGAGCACTGGCACGAGTCTAAAATAGAATCAGAAGACGTTTCGTCTAAACCGCGACCCGTCCACGTACTTTGTTTGTGCCGTCCAACAAGGCCTGTTGCTTCGCTACGTCCTTATAATACCCACGGATCTGGGCGAAGCTGAATATCGTGTTAACCTTTTCAAGATTGCGCAGGGCGGGGTTCATCCAGGTGATCACGGAGACAGTCCGTTCATCTGCCATCGAATGTGGGATAGCCGAGTAAAACTTCAAAGCCAAAGCCTAATATGTGCGGGCGGTTAGTGAGTCATCTCATAGTAACATTACGGAACTCACGGCGATGATTCCACCGTGCTCAGACCCTTCCAGTGCACGCCACCAGATTATTGGATGTTGATTCCCGAGTGGTGTATTAAAAGGGAAGGCACTTTGTGCGAACGCCGTGAATTGTGCCTTGAATTTGGCGGAAAAGCTACGTCCCTTCTTTTTGTAAGCCACGAGAACCGGGTCAATTCCATGCTCGACCTCTAGGACACCCTGCTTGAATAGGTACGAGCCTACGGCGGTAAATGTCTTGGCATTTCGTATACCGATAGGCACATCCGGGGTCTTTCCTGGAATTGTAATCGTTACTGGGGCGACAGCGTTTGGACGCTTGAAGATAGTGGAATTCACGTATTCTAATAATAAGCTGTCAGTGTAAATCACAATGATTACAACGTCGACTCACTTGGGTTTAAGTAAAAGGTGGCAAGATACGCTTCATGCCCAGGATTGGTGACAAAAAACTCGTTCCATCTATGGTTAATAATTCCTCGAATTTCGTTGCACACGCTTTCCGGGAGCATGGAGCTGGCCAAGGCAGCTCTGACGTGCGCTGTTACTGCGAGCCAAAGTAGATAGACGTCTGCGGGATTGCATGACGCCGCCTCCAGGCATTGGATGGCTTTCGCGGCTCCCTCAGTAACTGAAATGACTTGATTTAGCTTCATCTGAAAGTCGAGGAACTTCGCCGTGTCCTTGATGAAATAAGAGTTATATTTCTAAAGACACGTCCGGGGGCGGTTAGTTGCAATTCGCTTGACTGCAGCCCAATTCAGCTTACCTTGATCTCGACCTGACCGTTTGTGCAGAGATAGCTGACTGGACCGAGATTGCGCCTCAAGGAGATGGCCGACCATGTCAAGGTGGCAAAACGTGTCTTGCCGATGGTTTCGAGCCCACGACCGATGGAATCATCCATGCGGAGTTGCTTGAGCATGGCCTTCGACTGCTTTGATTGATTGAAGTGCCGGATAGCGCCACGCAAGATTTTTATTGTCTGTACCGTTTTCTGTCAGTCGAAACCCGATGCTAATTTTAAGACAGACACTCACCAGTTTGAAGTATGGGATCAAACAGATATCCTTGAGCGTATTGTTAAGATGATGATTGGGATCCGCCAGATTCAGCATTGTCACAAGTCTCTCGCAGATGTTCCGGCGAAAACCACGGGTATTGCCTGTGTTATCCGATGACGCCGCAATGAAACGCTCTGGGCCGATAGGTCGGATGGCCTACAGGATGGATTAACCAACAATAAAGACCGATGCATCGACCCTACATACCTCCATCACCATGTCGGTGATCCATTCCGCTGTATGAGAAACGTTTGTACACTCAAAGCCTTCCAATAGAAATGAACGCCCCTCCGCGGTAGTTGCGTGGACGCTGTAGAAGTTTTCTCCGCAACGTACGTCCCCTCCATCGGTCGAAACACTGAGTCGTGTCTGTGTCTTGAGAAACTTGATCTGCAAGGCCCGAACACGCTCTTGCTCGCTCATGACATGATTGTCCATGAGGATGGTACGACCGGCAGGGACATAGCGAGGGTCCCACAAGAGCAGCAAGACGGAGGACGTCTTTGTACTCGGGGTAATCTGCGAGTCGAGGAGGAAGCCCGGCGGCAGCGAATAGCTTGACGATTGCCAAATCCAAGCATGCCTCATTGCGCTCTCGCACTTGCTTTGCTCCCGCGGACCCGAAGAATTCGACGGGCTCCCGACTCGGAGTAGCAAGCTCCAGGTCTGTGGCCGACAGACCTTTCGAAAGCTCTTCTGCACGGGCTCCCGGAGACGTATCAGCACTACATTTGGAAGCGAGTTGGCGTTGCTCCGACGTGAGCTTGAGACACCGTTTCGAGTGTGCAAAGACCCTCGTATGCGTCCGGGGCATGTATATTTTGATGCAGCCGATGCCCGCGCAGCGGTACCTTCGCACACTGGTGTTGGACTTGATCTCGACGGTTAACTGGTTCATGACCTTGGATTGTGGTCTACCGGCCATCGACTGGTCTTCCTCCGAGTCTTGATCTGATACGTCCTCGGGCATTGCTTGCAGTGCCCGTTCCTCGTGCTAATTCGGAGTCGCAGACAGTCAACACAGAGTCAGAACAGACAGACAAAACTACATACCTCTTTCAACGCCGCAATCTTCTTCTCTTTCTTGACTCTGGCTGAGGCTGCCGGCTTTTTGAGGACTTTCTTTGCCTGCGCTTCAATTTTTCCGGCGGTCTTCTTGACAGCCATTTTGCAAGCAGCGACGGTGACCTGTTTGAAGAGTGGTGCTATAGGTGGCGGTGATGACCGGGCATCCGAGTCCAAAACTTTGCGGCGTTTGGTCGGCTGCTTCCTGGGCGAGACGGAGAGTGCACGGAGTGCATTTGAGAGCCGATCCTCATCTGCTGGCGGAGTCGATGGAGAAGGGCTACGCGAGTAGCTCTCGGAAGGAGAGGTGTTAATGTATTCGTGCATCTTTTGGGTGATAATTGAAGGTTCCGCCTTGACCGATGTTCCCTGCTTTCTAAATCAGATTATTGTCTAAGATTTTTCGAGTCAATTGCGTACCCTGCTTCCGTGAAACTTGGCAATTATACGCCGGAGCATTTCAAGTCTGCCCAGATCTCCGAGCTCCAAGTCTGCGCCAAATAATTCATATTCGTGTGGGAGGAACTTGTGGGCGATGGCATTTGGAGCATAGAGCCCACAATTGTATGTGTCCAACTGCTGGGTGCAAGAGAGCTTGAGTGGGACAAGGGTGCCGACAGTGCTTGGAAGATGCTGAGCAGCAAACCACTGCAATGCTGCACAAACATCGACATCTTCCACGCTCCCTCCCCCTGGATCCGCGTATTCGATTGCCTGCCCTATAATGTCCACGGTCGCCCCAACCCAGTGGTTTTCGTTAACGTGAAACACGCCCCCGAATTCCGCTCCATCCTCGAGGCTGCGTCCAAAACGTTGGAGATAATGATTATCGTCCGGATTATAGTCTCGTGGACTTTTCGAATATTCGCCCAAAATTGCAGTGGTGATAATTGTGGTCATCCCTTGGATTCTCCGAGCCGGTGCCGCCTTGTTAATGTCGTACAGGATGAGGTCGACCATCTGGTCTATTTGTCGACTCGAAAGCCATTTTCTCGACAAGTAAAGGCTGAGCGAGTCGACGGGATCTCCGACACTGTGCGGATGACCTGCCATCTGCTCCAGTGGGATATTTCCGGTCCAAGCCAAGGTATTGAGTGACCGTAGAGTGTTTTTGACTTCATTGTGATGCTCCGAATCTAATTTCATCAACCACTTTATGCCTGAGGCCCATGCATCCACCTGTGGCTTAACGATAAGCTGGAATGTACTCCATAGATCTACCACCCAGAGGGGGAATCGTTCGCCTGTCCAAGGGATGGAAATCGACTCCGCCCCATCCAAATAACGTTGCCGGCTTTCAGATACCAATTGGGCAATCAAACCCATATGAGGCACTTTTATATTTGTGAGAAGATCAAGCTCCGAATGGGTCGCGTCTTCGCTGAAAAAGCTGTGACCGGAGGGAATTTTGTATTCCGTAGCGCTAGATGCCATCGGTGGAAGCGAGAATTTAGCGAGGTTGAGCACGGAAAGTTTGGGGTGTGGAAGATACAGGCCGCGAATTAAAGGGGACATTGTCACTTGGATGCGTACGTGAACTTGTACGGCAACCGGAACATCTTTGAGCTGATGTCCGTTTTTACGCCAGATCGCCGGGTCCGAGGGAAGCAGTGGGCTAGCCATTAGCGCAGTGGAATATGGATGAACGAGAGTGTTTGGAGTAGATGACAAAGAAAGCCCGAAAATTTTCTGTCCGGATTGGGTCTCCAGGAAGTCACGACACAAGTAGCTAGGCAAATCTAGTGGAAAATCACGCGTCGGGCCACAAATAGTATTTGAAACATTGCAGAGCACAGTTGGGGGGGGTACTAAGCCATTATAGAGCCCTGAGACATGCTATCAGACGAACACAGTCTCCGACACGTGCTCGACGCGGTGGAGGTAAGTTATGAGGCATTTTCGACCGACCTACAACAAATAGGTAATTTACCTCGCACGTGATCGCGGTAAGTTACCGTGAAACTTACAACCCGATTTCTTCCGCAACCCTAAAAGACGCCAAAGACGTGATTTTTACCAAGACACGTGTCTTTCGCAAAGTAGGTCTACTTTCTTGGGCAAAGAAGTTCGTCTTGACAAAGACCTCTAAGACGCGGAATGTCTTTCCCAAGACCCTTCAAAGATGCTTAAAAGACACATAAAGATTAAAGATCGAAAGATAGCTGAAAATTCATGTATTGAATATTTCTAAAGCAGTTACAAGTACAACTACAGACGTAATACATGTCTATATGTGACTATATTGTAGGCGAGCGGTGAATGATACAGCACATATCATAAGTAGGGGAATGACACAGCGTGAGGGGGGGGGCCACATATGGCTAGGAAACACGACACAGCGCGAGATGAAGGAGCCACATACGGCATATTGATGCGACACAGCGCAGGGATTCCGGATAGCAGCGGCCGCGGAACATGTGATGCAGCGCAGGAAGGAAGCCACAGGCAGAAATGGAGGGCACTAAGCACAAGGAAGGACATGGGATTGATGGGGTATTGAGGACCGACAATGGGCTAGCAACAAGCTAGCGGCACGACATGAGAAGGAGCCGCAAGCTTCGGTAGGACAGGCGGAGTCTTGACAGAGAGGATGTGGTCTTGATATTGAGGAGAGCCTTTTGAAAACTTCTTTCCGGCATACCACGGAGGACGAGGCGCGATGGGATGAGGTCAAAAGGGACGGGGGACTGGGAAGAAGATGGGAGGGAAGAAAAAGCGACGTGGCATTTGATGGCGTCGAATCACGTCATCCGCAGTTGATCACGCCATCCGCCGTTGATCCGAGCGGAGTTTGAATGACTTACATCTATTCACTCATGCAGAATCACATTGAAAGAGCCAATTTGCTCTGAGCTTTCAGCCATTCACATTCATTAGTAGGTGACCACAAATATTTGAGCATGAATATTGAAGCTTTCCAATCCCCACCACAAAATACCTCAGCACGGCACAATACCTGGAAGTCCTCAAGGCTGCATTACAACATCGACAGTCCACTGGCAGTGAAGGCCGTCAGAATCCCGACAGACCCAAGTTATTGTCACCGAGTCTGCCAGATACTGGAATTTTTGACTTCAAAGTTTCGTTTGCAGCAAAGAAACTGAGTGTGAATTCTAGGCAGCTTTCGCAAGACGTAAGATGCCGAGCCCAAGACAAAGATCTCCCAAGATGGTGGTCCAAAGACCCAAGATACACTCCCCAAGACAAAGACGTCCAAAGACGGTGTCCAAAGATGTAAGACGTCAAAGACACATGTGCCGTTTTACTGATGGGGTGAACGACCTTGCCAGCATGGAGAGCACAAAGATTTAGAAGAAAAAGACGCCAGCAACGACCCGCAGATCGGATGTGACTGTCGGACTTCGGATCTATATATGTGCACGGACCTTTGCACTGCCTCTACCTCAGCGTCAACTTGGCGTCAACGGTACCGCACTTCTGCTCAGCTAATCCCCTGCGCGCCCGGCGCTGCTGCCAGCTCCAAGCTCTATCTAATCCATCCATCGCAATCGATGGAGGCGTGGTACTCTTGAGGCAAGCGCACGTCCAGTACAATGGAAGGTAGGTGATTTTGAATCTTGATCGAGCATTGCATTGCACTCGCGCCTGTCGCAGTATTGGATACACGGCATTCGCATTTGAGCGAATTGAGGGCAATTACACGCCGGAAATTGCACTCGATGTCATTTAATCTACAACTTCAAGTGTCAATTTTTAATTTATAACGTGATCTTACAGCTCTTTGCAGAACTTAGGGCGCGAATGAAAAAATTACCATTTTGGTACATTTTTGATCGTTTTTGCCAGGACAGCTGCCCTGTGCTCAATTCCGGGCCGTTTGCCTCGGGACCTAGCCCGATCGATCCGCCTTCGAAATACGCAGTGAACAGTCTGCTCAGAATCTTTATACAATCCCGAGGACCACTTTCTGAGCACGGAAATGAGCTTTATCCCAACATTTTTCATTATTTTCCAGCAGGACAGCTGCCCTGCCCTCAATTCTGGGCCTTTTTCTTCGGGAATAGTCTCAATCTCTCCGCCTCAACAATCCGGAGTGCATGGCCTCCTCAGATTTACAATTTACCACCCAATACTGCTTCCTGGCGGAAGAAGTCCTCAATAGGTCATCACTTTTGATTGACGGTCAGCAGAACAGCTGCTACAGCCTCATATTTTGATCATTTGGCTCGTAAATAGCATCATTCGATTGGGATTCCACGCGCGCAGTGAACGGTGTCCTCAGAATTCCTTGATTACAACATAGAAAAATTGTTATTTTTACATCTTCTACAGACAGAAATGTACTGTGAACCTGTAAAATTGTATGTTATGCCAATATAAATGCCCAGTATGCTACCAAACAGATAAAAGTCAAACAATCCAAGACACCAAGTCACTCGAGGCACCATAAAACACTTTACAGCTGTTCTGGGCAATAATCCGTTGAAATTTGAACTTGTGTATCAGGAAGGTGTTTTGGGTGTCAGCCTGAAAATCTGGAACCACAGTTCATTGCGCATCTACAGTCCTCAGAGATTCATCTTATTACAAAGGCAAACGGCCAAGATCTGAGGCCGCAGCAACTGTCCTGCTGACTGACAATCAAAAGTGGTTGCTTACAGCTCATTTCCATCCCCAGGAAATTGTTCTGGAAGTCAGGTTGAGAATATGAGGACACAGTGCTCTGCGCATCTCACGGGCGAATTGATTGAGCCTATACATGCGATCAAAGGCCCAAAACTGCAGGCGGAACAAGTGTCTTGCTGGGAAAAACCCAAATTTAGCTGCTGAAAACTGAGTTCTCATACCGGAAATGTGCCATGGAGGTCGGTTGGAAAATCCGAGGAGACTGTTCACTGCGCATTCTAAAGGCGAATCGATCGGGCTAGGTCCCGAGGCAAACGGCCCGGAATTGAGCGCAGGGCGGCTGTCCTGGTAAAAACAATCAAAAATGTACCAAAATGGAATTTTTTTCGTTCGTGCCCTAAGTTCTGCAAAGGGCTGTAATCAACAAATTCGACGCCACCTCACCAAGGTTCGAAAGCTGCAAGGAAGGCGCGGTAGTGGAAGGTCCGCACCTGCATTAAATCAACGAGGGTTCACTTATTTCTGCGCTGCTCATTTGATTCGAGTCGGGCTATGAAGGCTGACCTGTTTTTATTCCGTGGTGCGTTCAAATTCGGCTTCGGCAGCACTTCGCCGCATTGCATGACAATTATTCGAAGCGCGAGGTATATGATTTGATATATGTACTCGCAAGTAAAACATCGAATTAATTTACAGATGTAGGATAACGCCATTTCAACGCAATCCAGTGCATATCTGATGCGCCCTGATCACGTTCCAAAGTCTGCAACAAAGGCCCAGTTCGGTCATTCTTTCTCCACTGTAAGCAGGATGTGCTCGTTCGATTCGAGCCCGAGCCCCATCCCAATCTCTGCTGCTTTCTTTATTCCACGGTGTGCTCAAATCTACACCGTCTTTAAATAAATTGCTGTGCCCGTCCCACATGAATTTCCGCACTGCCCCGTCTCAAATGAATCCCTGCGCTAAGGAGACTCGTAGAGAATTTTATATGTGCGGGCGCGACCGACGGTTCGGATTGCCGTGTTCTTATTCAGCGATGAATTCCAATGCTTTGCTTTCCTATTCAAGTTCGTTGCAAGGGGAAGAAGGCGGGTAGTTGATTTCTGTACCTGCACTCAATAATACATGTGAATTTCTGCCGGCGTTGTTCGTTCGATTATCTGCGACTTCGTCCCAGTCTTTTTGATCGTTGATTGCAGTTCAATTTAAATCCTGCCCTATCTCAGTCGAAATGTAATGTGGAGGCCTGCATTGAATTAAGGAGATCACACTTGTTTCTGTGGGAGGCGCTTGTTCGCCTTGCCGAGCCCGGCTGCCATTGTTGGATCATTCTTGTTTTACTCTCAGGCGAGTGAGCTCAAATCCATTACCATACTTATTTTAGATGCCTCATCTGTAGCTCTGTCATGTCCCGTCTTCAAACTTCATACCAACAAGATCTTTGTAGAGGTAGAAATTAGTACGCAGTAGAGAGGTTGTTCTATTTTTATTCTCAGGTGCATTAAAATTGATTCCTATCCTCATTCAATGTGCGGGAAGGGGAGGAGAGTTGTTCGTTCGAGCACGAGTTGTCCCTAGCTACAGGCCCGGTGGCGGGGGTTCCATGTAAAGTCTTCGAACCGTTAGCTGCCCGGTCAAATCGGACCGATCAATTCATTAATTGCCAGTGCGCACAGCCGCTGACAGCAATCGAGCGCTTCTTGCTTCCTACCACCATCCTCATGGACTACACCTCTCTCAATGCTTATCCCAGCCGGATCCCTTCCCCTACCCCTGTCCTCTCAACCTTCGAGCTCGATGCCCTCATGCGGCGTACATCCCTGGTCCAGACCACGGTCAACAAATATCTCAAAGGCTGGATCTCAGAGACTCGGACCAGAGTTAGAAAGGAGGTGCTAATGGAACTCATAAAGAGTGGACACCTATGGATCTTTGTTGAAGAAGACCAAGATTACCTCAGACATGATCCTACCGTGGACTCTGCGGAGGAGTGGAAACTGTCGCCGCAGGATGTGAACACAGTCAAACAAATGCTGGAGCCGGGTGAGGTTTCACTTCAGCGAGCTGCACAGACAACACCAGCCATGAGAATCGGCATGATTATTTGGATGGTAATAACATCGCTCGCCCTCCAGGGTTCAGGCCAGTCTGCCTGGGATAAATGGGACCTCCGAGGGCACGCGATTACTACTTGGGCCGACTTTTACTCCGAGATGACGCACTCCAAAAAGCGACCCTCCGAGGCCATCCCCACCGATGACGATGCGTTGGCAGCCTTCAAGTCTGCTATGGACGTTGCCGGGCATCATCACGATTACCAGGTGATCCCGGATCTTGGCGCATGGGTAACGATGCGAGCAGCCTTGTTTCCTGAGCTGAAAGGCACCGAGTTGGCATGTTGGCACTTTAACGATGAGGATGGCTGCTCGTTATGTGATGAGCGATTGTATGTGGTCTTACTCAACTGATCAACCTATACTAATCTTGTTGGTGTAGCCAAGAAAAGCTCCAATCCGAAACTGGTCTTGATCATATGCCACCTCTATATCCACTTCAGGCTACTAATATTGAACCCCCTAAGGGGTATATTTTTCATGGAGAATGATGACCCCTTAGGGGGTCCAAACAAGTGGTGCATCCCACTTATATGGGACGTCCCTCCTATTACCTGAATCACTGTTGGGACCGCCCACAGGGCAGTACTTCTGATCCCCCGCCCGCCGCAGGCGGCCCATTTTTTGGACTTCCCTCCCCTCTAACCCTAGATGGGATAGCCCTCCCATCAGGGTGTCTGGGGTCCTACCTGGGGGCCAAATTAAATATTTTCTGCTGCTCGTTTGCCTGCCTGCGCTGCGCACAGCGTGCACACTGTAGCCTGGCAGTGCTTCTCTCTCTATCTCCCACCATGCCCTCCTCACTGCAGGGGGCCCCTATTGTCGTAGCCCAGCAGCTGACCACCCTTTTAGTCAGTACCACGGGCCAAATTAATTGATTATCGCTCATTCAATTGCGCACCCGCCCTGCTCCCTTGCCAATCAACACCCAGTACTTCTCTCTATCTCCTGTCATGCCCTGTTCATCACAGGGGCTCCTGGCCTCTGTACTTGGGCATTCAATGGCCTGGCAACTGACCACCTTTTTGGTTAGTACTGGGGCCAAATTATTTATATATTACTCGTTCAATTGCGCACCCATCCTGCTCCCCGCACACCATAACCTGGCTCTGCCAGTTGACATCCCATTGTGCCTTCTTCATCACACCATCTTTAGCTGCTATGAATAGAGCCTCAATAGCGTCGGCTGGCCAGCTTCCCAACATTTCTCTTGATTTTCTACCAGGCACTCCTAGCTCCATAAATAGCTGGTTAAAAAGCTTAGAATCCTAGCACCACTGGTGTAAATTAGTAAGAATTCAATAGAGCTGTCCCATGCACCACTGAAGATTTTTTTTGCTTTATTATAATATCAATTATTCCTCTCTTCCGCCATTCCATCATGTGCCTTCACATATCCATTATTCCCCTCTTCCACCATTGCATCAAGCCTTTGCACCACCAATCAAATTCCAATGCACTGAATATCCAATCACATTCATCCAACCCATACAGTAACTTGTTCAGGCAACCAGGATGTTTGCAACACAGATGAGGTGCACCGCAATTGGGCTATCCCATGACAACTGGCCAATCTGACCCTGACTGGGAAATCCCACAACAACTGGGGCATCCGACACCAACTGGGACATCCCACGCCGACAGGGGCATCCCATGCCAACTGGGACATCCCATGCCAACTGGGACATCCCACACCAACTGGGACATCCCACGCCAACAGGGGCATCCAACGCCAACTGGGACATCCCATGCCGACAGGGGCATCCAACGCCGACAGGGGCATCCCATGCCAACTGGGACATCCCATGCCGACAGGGGCATCCAACGCCAACTGGGACATCCCATGCCGACAGGGGCATCCAACGCCGACAGGGGCATCCCATGCCAACTGGGACATCCCATGCCGACAGGGGCATCCAACGCCAACTGGGACATCCCACAACAACTGGGGCATCCCATGCAAAATGGGACATGCCATGCCACCTGGGTGATCTGCCAACAACTGGGAAATCCCATTATGACTGGGAAATCTGCCTGTGACTGGGAAGTCCCACTATTATTTCATTCAAATGGGATGTCCCACAAGTATTCAATTCAAATGGGATGTCCCACAAATATTCAATTCAACTGGGACATCCCACAAGTATTCAATTCAAATGGGATGTCCCACAAGTATTCAATTCAACTGGGACATCCCACAATCATTTCATTTAAATGAGATGTCCCACAATTATTCTATTCAACAGGGATGTCCCACAATAATTTTAATCAAATGGGATGTCCCACAGTTATTATATTCAACAGGGATGTCCCATTAGGGACAGTCAGAGTAGAGGCTTTTGAAGTGATTAAGCCCAGCGACTCAAAAGTGATTCACAATTTGTGGGACAATCACTGAAATGTATCATTGTTTTCAAATCTGTGCAGTGCCTCCAGAGGCACTTCAACCATACACATGGCCTTGTCTTCCCTGCGGATCACGATCACGTCCATACTGGCTACCATGGATATCAACAAGGTTGTCAATAAAGACAGGAAAGTGATTGAACCCTCGTACAAATACTTCTCGGCTATGATTTCGTAAGTCTGGGAGTACTTTTCTACAGAACAGTACTTGAAGCAAAACCAGGACCCCTCTGCCTTTCGAGTGCTCTATCATCTCACGATCACGACAGGCCATAGAGGCTATTCAAGCCACCGTTGGTAGTGAATGAAATTTAACCAATTTGTGGCAAGTAAGTCCTATTGGTTATGTATTTGGATAGTCTCTCTAGACAGACGCTGTAACAATACCAGATTGTTCCTCGCTTGTTACTTCAGAGTATTATATGTACACAATTTACAAATTTTGACATAAAGCTCGGTTCTGGTATGAATTAGGTTGCAATTATCTTCCGGTTTCAAGCGGGTCTTCCTGCTCTGTTCTCTTGATTTTATTTGTGTTTTTAAACATAACTGGTCGGAGTCCATGCGGAACGGAAGACGGATCAGTAGCGAAACAAATGTTGTGATCTGAACTACTTTTACCCACACCGATCCAACGTCACTGAAGCGGAATTTTGGAGCATTAGGCTGAGTGGAGCGATCTGTGTTCCCATTCCCAAATTATTTTCTCGGCCGACATGACCAGAACTTGCCTGAATACCCAACAAACTTTACAGTTCTGTTCGGCGTTCAACGTTCAAGAGTTGCATCGTAATGGAGATCTCAGGTCCGGTTTATGCTATTGAAGTCAAGACTCAATGTCAGACAGGGTCGATAAGTATATTATCGAATTCACCCTTCTTGTTGTTGTTGAACTGGACATCATTCATTAGAACCTGCCTATATATATGGGGCAGAACATGTCAGCCCTGCAAAGTGTTCAGCTGTAAAGCAAATCCAAAACATATGACTCTGATAAACAGCGCGTCGAACAGTCCTGGATTCTGTTCTGTCAACCTCAATTTTAGCAGTTGTTGGTATAAACTCAATTGGAGCATCGACGAGAAGAGTGGAACTCGCCGTTAGTGGGACTCGGCTAAGGCTCGCCTAACTTCGGCTAGCGACGCTTAATTCACAGTTAGTGGGACTCGACGTTAAGAATGGGAGGCATCCATCATTCAATGAATTGCATTTAAACCCCGCTCATTGACCGGCACCACATAGTGGGCCTCGCAGCGAGCATAAAGCTCTGCACAGCGGGCCCAGCGGCGAGCAAAAACGCTCTGGGCAGCGGGCCTAGCAGTGAGCGTAAAGGGTGGTCCGCGGGGGTCTCCCCCGCGTAAGATGTTAACCAAAAATAGAGATTTAACGGTAAAAAATAGAATAAAATAAAAATAAAAAGGCCCTGTGCCAGCAGAAAAGGCCAGCGCCAGCGGAGAGGCCTCATGCCAGCGAAAGGGCCCAGTGCCAGTGGTAAAGGCAGCGCTAGCGAATCGGTGGGGCCTGGGGGAGCCTTCCCCAAAAAAAAACTCAAGTCCGTGATCACGTGATCAATCACGTCACGATAAAGAACGCCCGCCCTTTTTTTTCTTGTGAAAGCTTAGAAAATCAAAAGTCAAGTCAACGGGTTATTTTTATATACACATAGTTTCTTCCAAACTGTCGAGGCCAAAATGAAAAAGAAATATCCCAAGTTCACGGCCACGTGACTCGTCGCGTCGCATCCATAAAGAACGCGCGTGCATTTTCTTTTTCAAAAACCTGGCAATTCAAAGCAAAGACACAGAGACTGCTGTTATACATTACATTTATTTCCAGTACTACGTCCAACCACACCTTTTCCAAACTGTCGATGAGGGAAAAAAAGAAAACTCATTTTAAGTCCGTAGGCACGTGATCAGTCGCGTCGCGTCCTGATGCCAAATAAAGAACGCACGCGCGTTTTTTTTTTCGTCGCGTCGGTCCTTATGTCAAATAAAGAATGCGCATGCGACAAGCCTGGCAATTCAAAGCTGCTAATACATACATCCAAGTACTACGTCCACCCACACCATTTTAAAATTGTCGAGCAGAAAAAAAAATTCCCCAAGTCCGTTGGCACGTGACCCGTCGCGTCGCGTCCTTGTGTCAAACAAAGAACGACTACTTAGCGCGCAATTACACAACACTGCATAACATGTAGCATAAGGGCATATGATAATACATGGGGCTAGAGTGTAGCACGAGTATCGAATATCACGAATATTTGTGCCAAGCCATTCGCGAATTGCGAATATTCGTATTCGTGAATTGCTGTGGCTGTGCTATTCGCGCGAATGCGAATATCAGTTTTCAGGAAAGTTGATATTCGCGAATATTTGCAGCTGTAATACACAGCTAAAATTTCAATCAAGCATGGTAAATTTGGGTCTGTTTAACACATCTCCTCTCTGGAACCATAACACACTTCATTCACACCAAGTAGATCTGTAATTCATATGCAAACCAACCACTTGAGAGATATCTTTGCTTTGGCAACTGTGTGACAAGTTGAACACAGCAAGTGTGATGGTCCATCAAATGGTTGAACATGCAAGACAAGGGCTTGTATGAGTCTTCGACAATGTCTAAACTCACAGGATAACATAAAAATGTCCTCAGCAACTCATTGGTGGCTACTAAACCCCCGAATTCTCAATATATTCACTGAATATTCATATTCATGAATATTCGCGAATATCGCTGACTAAGCAACGAATATTCGCCATCAATATTCGTACGAATGCAAATATCAATTTTTAGGTTTCGGCGAATATTCATATTCGCGAATATTTATTCGTGCTACTCTCTGCATGGGGCATAGGACATGTAGATGGATATACGCGAAACGATAAAGACTACTTAGAAGTCGCCGAGGCCGTACAACCTAACCTGCGCCCAGTAAAGCTCCCTGTCTTCGCGGTGCGGATTGGGCGCAAGATTGGCAGGAGGTGCAACCCAACGGCGCTCCGCGGCGTTATAAACCCTAACTGCGCGTTCTGCTCGAGTCAAGTTGGAGACTTCCACCCAGTCCTTGACTCGGAATTCTTCGCTGTCCCAGAACCCAAATCGTGCGATGGACATTTCGGGAGTGGAGGGAGGAGGAGGAGGAGGAGGTGTGCCCTGTCTTGAGGGACCACTCGGGCGACTTGTGAAAGGAATGGCAGGCGGGGCAGGGGGGCGGTGATGTGCGCGCGAAGTGCTGGCATCGGAAGGACCCGGCTGAGGACCAGAGCGCGCTGGTTGCGGCGGCGGCGGGGAAAGACGGCCGCGCTTCGAAGGGCGCGAAGTGCTCGCATGGGAAGGACCAGAGCGCACCGGTTGCGGCGGCGGCGGCGGCGGGGAAAAGCGGCCGCGCTTCGAAGGCCTATCCGTGTCGGGCGCCCGAATCTCGGGACTGAGGCTGTGCGTGCCACTGCCACTGCCCGCCCGAGTCGGGGACCGAACGCGCTTGTTCGAGCGCTTGAGGCTCGCCTCCTTGATCGTATTATACACGTCGCTGTGGTGGGCTTTGAACAAAGACTGGCCGTCAACGCCGATGACAAGCGGCAGATAGCTGCCCTCTGGGAATATTTTGGCAAGTGTGAGGATTTCGAGGAAAGAATTGCCTTCGCTGTCTCTCAACGACCTCACCTCTTTTCACTGGAGATTGTGAAGCCGGTCCAGGAGCTACTTGCTGAGTGGTTCCCCGAAAAGGCCAGGCGAGAATTCGCCTTACATGTCAAGCTGGACAAACATGATACAGTAGTACGATACTGGAGCCTCCCCGGTCCTTCCTGGGATAAAATACAGGATATCATCAATTCTCTTGTATGCCTTGCACCGAGGCGTGAAGGAGATCGTTCTTTTCCCCCTATAGAACCAATATCTTGGTTCGACATGGTTCGAGTACTGGGCAGACAATATCAATCTCAAAACAAGGGGAAGAAATCAAGCTGGAGACCAGGGGTCAGTCTTGCTGCAGCACACCAACTTGGCGACAATGTTCTTGGCAAAGAATTCCCGCCTTTGAATCTTGAGCTTCTCCCGGAATATGCGCAGTGTGCTGTGAAGCGATTCTGTCAGGCTACGGAGGGCGAGGGACTCAGTTGCAACACCTACATATACCGTTCTGACTCCTGGCAGACTTGGGGGCAGTTGGATGTCAAATATCGGACAGGGTATGCAGCCGCCTACGCACTGCTGTACTCCACGGATATTGTACCCTTACTCAGCGACGACAACGACGAAATCTGTGGTACATGTGGTGACATTCGTCTGCTGTATGACTGCGTTGATGCGGTATCGGCTGGCCAAATCACACTCAGGTCACAAGATATTGCCAAAGTATTGGACTTCATCAAGCAATTGGCTGTGGGTCATTCACAATTGAAATTTCACAGAAGAACCATGCTAACCTAAATATCTATTTACTATCCAGGTCATCTCGGATGATTGCAAGTTTACTTTCCCGGAAGAGACGTCGGATGTAGATGACTTTGTACGTGCTATCTAATATCTGGTTCAACAGCCAAACTGACACGATTCCAGGATAATAGGTCTGAATCATCTGAAAGGCCAGATGACCAGCAGCGTGCCGGCAACTCAGAGGTGTGTACTCAGTACTGGTCCAAAATCCCGGTTATATCTGCAGATTATTCTTTCTTCCACAGGTCATTCATGACGAGACACACAATGCCGCGATCGTCACTGAGAATGAAATGAACCCTTTCAACCCTAAAGCGTTGACGCAACCCGAGGCCAGCTTCGGCTGGCAGGAACCCCATTCGGCTACTCAAATATACAACTTCACGCACCAGGCTCCTCTGATTGAATGTCAGTTTCTGTTCATACAAAGTGTGAGACGATGTGAACTTACCACGAGTTGTAGATACGACGATGATTGAGGGACATGCCAGTGCACAGGAACATGTGCGGGAGTTCACCAATATATGGGATCCACCAAGAGAAGACTCGGAGCATCTGCCCTTCCGGGTCGCGATTCCAGATTCATCACTAGGAGTCGCGGGCTTGGGTGTGGTGCCGGAACCAAATTGGTCGAACGAACAGGTAAGACTTTGTGTCACGAATTCATTGGTTGCGCGTTGACAGCCCCAAAGCCTCCAGAATTCCTGACTACAAGTAACATCACAGGTCCAAGCCGACCCAAGGACAATGTAGGACCGAAAATATCCAAGGAGGCGATGAAAAAGGAATTACATGCCTTCTTCGTCAATTTGTTCAGTAAGCGATCCTTTACCGCACGAAAATTTAAATTTGAAATATGAACAGAAAAGCATAATGTGCCTCTCGGGACGACCGGCATGGCCGAGGCCCGGCTACCTTGGAGAAAAATGACGATCATACTTGCGGACCAGGGCTTGGAAGTCGTTGGTTGGCCTGACGGAGTCCCTAAACCTCGATCGGACGGCAAAGCCGATAAAGGCATTTCTGGATTCAACATGAAGCATATTGGGGCCCTATATGAAGCGATGAAAGCTGGTCAGATCGATCTCAAACCGCTTGCAGGAGGGTCCCAGACGCACGATGGTTTGCAGGTGCGGCAGAGGGATGGTGAGATGGAGGATGAAGTAGAAATACGGCCATCAAAGAAGGCAAAGCTGGCAGGGACGAGGAAACTGCCGAAGGCCTTCGTCGCTGGGAAAAGTGTGATGAAATTTTGAAACCAAGTATGGAAAGGGATAAACTGCTGTCTATGATATATAATGATGTTGGTTGTGAAGCTTCTGTATTTATTTTGTGCTGGTCCTAAAAACGGTTGGAACCGCAAGCCCCCGGCGGGAAAACCTCATTTAGATGTCACGCGGTGTCAATTCATATTTCGTTTCGTCATAGTCAAAGATCATCGAGCTCAACTTGAAGATGGCATTCAGCAGCATGCATAGAATTTCCACGCGTCTCATCTCGTAAGAAGATATCGGTAAGATAAAGATTCAGATGATTTGAGGAAGTCAAAATCGCGTATTAGGAACATGACAAACATCAGAGTTTTAACACGCAGCTTGTCAGCTTGAACAAGGCCAAACAAGGTCAAAAAAGGTCAAACAAACCCGCAAACTCGCAAGCTCACAAACCATGTCCGAAATTTGACAAGCTCAGAATTTTTCCTAATTTCTTTTTTTTTTTAGGACTTGATTCACGATTTCGTGGCATGTGTTTTCCAACTTTGTGAACTTTTTGACCTTGTGAGCTTGCTAACAAGCTCACAAGCCTGAACAAGCTGCAAGCTGCCTGTCAATTTGCTGATGAAGAAAGCTAGCTACGATCATGTTCTATCCTGCCTACTGCGCCTCGGCCCGCAACTAATTGAGGAGATTAGTCAATACTGTATATTGGCGCTCAAGAGCGAGTCCAGCCGTACCTCAGTCCAATAATGCTGTCAACACTGCATCCAACCAGACACGACCCCGGAATACAGCTCCTCCCTCCTCACCCGGCGCGTCTGGATTGTCGAACCGCAGGATCTACTCAGGCATCTTGAGAAAGACGCACAATAATAAGACAGTACAAGAACGTACCGCGAGATCTAGCTCCCGACACAACACCTCGACGTCGCGCTTACAACCCCGAGCACGCTTGCACAAAGACAATGCCACACGTCGATAAAGAAGCGGAGTATTCAAGTGGGCGCAATGATCCTCAGCAAGTCTATTGCAGATACGTTTCAACCTATCCGCGGGCAAAATCAATGAGCGGCCAAGATGCAGAAAGGCAAGTTAACTTACTCTTCAAGCCCGCGAAGACCATAAGTCGAAAGTTTATACATATCCAGCAGGCGCCGGCGCCTGGCTTCTTCATGCAAACGCGCTTCCATTCCTTCAAGACGCGTCAAAGTATCATGCAAGATTCGACCAGGCCAGACGGAGGGTAACAAGACAAGATAGAGTCCGTAGGCGAGTAGCGCGACGACGGATATGATGAGGGTGACAGCAGAGTTGCCCATAAGGCCGAGGAGATGGACACAGAGATGGGTGAAGAGGGTCAGGAGTAGAGCCATCGTTCAGGATGGGGCCATGAGCAAGGACTCCCCGGGCTTTTATGAGAGAATTCAGAATAGCCTTGCATGCGGGACCTGGTAGTGTCAACGAAGTGTTGTGGAAATTACGACAATCCTGTGGACGGTTTTCATTCCTGTTATGGAACGGAAACTGGGTTGACATTCCATCTTTGGTACCAAGTCCGTCTGATTCCTAGCCGCGTCAAAATTAAGAACGCCGAGTGTGCTGTCGGAAGTTGAGGACATATTTTGGGTGATCAGACTGAACTGCCATTTATGGTTACAGAACCCAGGTTGAAATGCCGTTTATGGTATGGCACTCCACGGACCCCCGCCGTGATAGACGCGGACACAGATATATCCATGTCAAAATTACGACCCTGGATAAATTGAAACAGAAATAGCGACGATCATCAACGTACCCCACGAACAGCAGTTCCTATTCCGGTTGTGGAAACGAAACTGAGCTGAGTTGCCGTTTTTTGGCACCGAATCCTGGTGACGTCCAAAATTAAGAACTCGGAGGGCTGTTGGAATAGGGGACCGCACTGCCGTTCACGGTACACTGGTAGATCCCAGTTGAACTGCGGTTTATAGTACGCCGCAGGAGTAGATATCAAGCATCCCGATCACGCCGGAATTCATCCGCGCGAGAGTGAGTGGTTAGTCGGGGAAGCCAAACCTCTCTCCCCATGTACATATATATATCTGGCAAGCGCGTAATTAACGACCGAGAGACACGGACCCGCATCCAACTTGTAACAAAGTACATGGGGTTCCTGCTCGATATACATACTGTTATTTATTTGCGTCGCGTCACGTTTGGTGTTATTTGGTGCCGAATTCCACGACGCGAAAGTCACATGACGCAGGTCGTAATTGGTCACTAATTCTCGATTCTCGGAAAAACAGCCCATCGTGAAGGAAAACGAAGGTTATAGCGCGATTACAACTTGGTATACATCTCACGCTACACCTGCTTATTAAATGCGATCTGTAAAGCGTTCTCAAAGTCCGCGCTGATGTCCTCAATCCTCACAAACACCTATAATTATGTAACAAATCTGACGATTTGTGCAATGTAAAGAAAAAAAAACTTTCACCCTCCAGAACCTGCATTTCACTCTGCTCATTCACTGCTCAAATATTCACCCAAATAGACACCAACCACCGAACTCCTGGGCCCAAAAACCTCCCGTCGACGTTGACGTGCTCCTCCGTCTTCAGCCGGGTCCGACGTTGCATTGAAAGCATGCGGAAATAGTCGCTGGCCATCGATACCGGATGCGTGCTCAAGCACCCGATAGTATACAGTTGTATATCATTTCAGACGGGATAATGTACTGTGTACGGACTGACATGAGGTCCACCTCCTCAAACAAAGTGGGTTGTTGACAAATGTCGAGGCGGGGTGAGACCAGCGCCTTCGATTGCCAAGCCTGGACAAGTTATGTGTCGGGAGGTACGACGCCGGATACACCGAGGTTCGCGAGAATGAGAATATCCCTGGGAACATGCGTGTCAAGCGGGGACAAGCGGGCAGTGCGCGCCTGAGCAGAGATCCGCGCGACGTGTGGGTTCTTTCAGAGGTATTTCAGAGCAGGTAGGTCGCGGACAG
This sequence comes from Mycena epipterygia, assembly GCA_029281465.1. NCBI lineage: Eukaryota > Fungi > Basidiomycota > Agaricomycetes > Agaricales > Mycenaceae > Mycena > Mycena epipterygia. The sequence continues at coordinate 29,774 of JARJCQ010000172.1, forward strand.
GGAGGAGGCAGGGGCGTGAAATGCCATGTGGTGGATGCGTGGATGGTGGATGCATGCATGACGATGATGTGTGTGTAGTAAGACAGGATCCAGCTGGGTAAAGAAGAATGGCAAGCGAAGGCACGACGGTGGATGCAAACCGACAGGCATGGCGCACAGTACCGGGCTGAGCGTAGCCAGACTATGCAGCATGAAGAACGCATGCCACGAACGGGTTAAGCGCGGGGCGGAGCATCTAGGGAGCCGACAGGCCGGGGGCGGGAACGGGGAGCGGTGCTGCAGGCCGATGATGAGCACGTAGATGCAGACCACGGTGTGAGGGGATGAGGACGGAAGATCCAGACGCGCCGAAGATATCGAGGCGAAGCGCACCAAGAAATAGAGACGCAGCGAAAAGGGAGGCGGGGACAAGGAGAGACTGGTACGCAATGTAGCCACGCAGGCACGCGGCGGCACGGAGACGCAGCCAAGGATTGCAAAAAAAAAAACACCGAAATGGATGTGAAGACTGAATCAAGCCAACCGTTAACGAATGCGCATGCGCACCCCAAACGCCCCGCCTCAAATGCCTCGCTGTTGTAAACAAACTTGCTCGCGAGTGGGCGAGCGCGGCCGCACCGTGGGCATGCAAATACGCGGGCCCGGGGAGAACGGCTGGCATGCGCAGAAGAAAGCTGCGCAGGAGAAAGAGACGCAAGTGCAGAACGAGTTGCGAGTGGAGCACGCCGTGCACACTATTGACAAGTTGGTGCCAGTGCCACCAGGAGACTCGGTCATCGTGCACACTAAGAGAGGCGCGTAGAATCCAGACGGAGCGAGAAACGCGTGTTGGCGCTCGCAAGGGCGATGTCCGCACCGAGCCATTGCGCTGCGAGAGGGCGCATCCGAGGACACAGAAAATTGAAAGAGGGATGACAAGAAGACGACCACTTGACGACCACTGCAGATCGGATCATTCGGACATCGGATCTGTGTCGGAAAAACTGCCGGAAGCCGACAAGCGCCGACCAGGCCTGATCAGGCCGTAAGCCAAGGCCCTATTATTAGAGCCTGATAAGGCGAAGCAATCGAACAAGACATGTAGATATTTTAAGGACAGGCCATAATATAAGCGAAGCTTGTATGATAAGGCCAAGTAAGTAACGAAGTGTATTGAAAGACATGATAAGCTAAGCTTATTTTGTAAGGAAACCAACGGCTAACAGGACGAAAAATGTAATGGAGAAGTTGTACTGTAAGTACTGTTTTGTCTTGTCTTGTCTTCTAGACTAATGAATTGTATAGGAAACGGGAGGCTCTTTAGTGAGTCGAACCCGCGACCTTTTGGTTACATTCAGAATTAGAGTTAATACAACATAACAACTGCGCCAGGCAGCCGATATATATAACGAAACACAGCTCAATATATGCCACATTTAGCCTGCTGCCCGCCCAAGAAAAAAAAATTGCAATGCGACCATAGGTCGCAATATCTATTCGTCACAATAAAAACTAGCCCCTGCTCCTTCCGCGCCTCGGCACCCTGCCCATATTCGAACCACTAGCTGCTCCCTGGTTCCCACGCACGCCCGCTGACACTGTGTTGCGATTCGGAGGATGGCTCGGTCCCGTGTTCACCTGTTCCTCGACCGGCAAACCTGCCGCAAGACGAATAGGTTCCGGTTCATCCTCGGGTTCTGCCACTGGTCCAGGATCAGCCTCGTTATGCGGAGTCGAGCCATCGTCTTCTTCCGGATCGGATGTCGGGTCAGTGCCAAGCTCGAATCTTCGCATGGCGTCGGCGATTGCGTCCTCGGTCTCGCCGTCTGAATCCCCATTGGCATTGTTGGCATCTGTCGAAGGCAAAGTAACACCAGCGAAGACGAAGGCATGAATCTTGTTCAAGATCTTCTTGACATGCGGCTGGTCGCGGTTGCACATAAGCATCTTATGGTATGCCCGATACTCTGCCTCCCACTCTATCCCAGAGATGGCACCCTTGGAGGCCCACTCTTTATTGGAAGATAAGACGAAGCGTGTCTGGTGATTTTGCATAAGATGAGATATGGTGTGGTAAAGTTTCAACGCACCAAGATTGCTGCTGCCGCAATAGAGGCTTCCGTCACTTTCTTTATACCAAGCTTCATGCCATTTGTGTTCTGTGCCGGCCTGATATTCGGAACGAGACTCTTGGGACCAAAGTACATTAGCCGGTGAACCTTCAAACAAAATTAGCCTCATTCGGGAATGGTACGTACGCCTCGTCCATCACTCACCTTCATTACTACCGGCCCAGTGAAACATTCCTTCATATTTTGGCGGGTGCCGGGAAATAATACAGGAGCATACGGCGTTGCTTTTCGGTCATTAGGGAACTGAAGAAGGCCTTTCAAGACAATGTTATTGCTGCGATCCGCACTGGCCGTGATGAGGAGGGCCGCATCAATCTTGAGGTCGTTAAGAAGGACAGGAAGGCTTTTCCGAATGACATTGATGAGAGACGAACGTCCATCCCCATGCTCGCGGACGAACTGGATGTCGTGTCAATTTGACGAATGTATCATTGAATGCAGAATGAAGCACGTACATCTTTAGCAAAGCTACTGTATGTCTGAGAATCCAACAGGGTGTGGAATTGCTCCGGAATATCCTGGTAAAGAGCCGCGGTTGTGTTTTGTGCATATGCCTCGTCACTTGAAAACCAATCCTGAGGGTTTGGCGAAAGTTCAGGTGGTTTCGGTCCGAACTGTGTCGTGTCCACCCACAGCGCGCGCGTAAGGAGGAAATGTTTAGCAAAGCCAAGAATGTGGCTTCTATACCCAAACCGCTCCTCTTCACCGCCACCGCGACGAGACTTTTTGGAGGAAAACGCCAAGAGCTCGGCATTTTGTTGTTTCAGTTTCCGGTTCTCGGCGAGGAGCGTCATAACAGACAGCTGATAAGATTTCACGGCCTGTACGCAATTAAAAATTAGTTGAGATCTAGGATTTTGTTGATTACAGCTCTTTGCAGAACTTAGGGCGCGACTCATTTTTTTTTCCCTTTTTAGGTACTTTTTTGATGGTTTAGACGAGGACAGTTGCCCTGGCCTCAGTTTTCATTTGTTTCCCTTGTCCTTAGGCTCAATCGATTGGCATTCTAAATACGCAGTTAACCCCCTCCTCAGAATCTTCATACCACCCTGAGGACTGCTTCCTGAGCACAGAAATGAATATTATCTGGACATTTTTGAGCATTCTTGAGCAGGACAGCTGCCCTGCCCTCAGTTCTGAACCTTTTTCTTTGGGAGTAGGCTCATTCTGTTCGCCTTGAGAACTCGCAGTTTACTGCTACCTCAGAATCCCGACCTCGCCCTTACATCCTTTCCTGGAAATGCGATAGCGCAACATGTGATCGTTCATCGGTGGAACAGCTGTGGTGACCTCATCCCTTGGCCGTTTTCCCTGTGTATGTGCTCATACTCTTCGCGCTTCCACTGCGCAGTCGCCTGCCGACTCAGATTTTTCAACATCACCTTTATCACAATTTCTCATTTTTCACCTTCTCCAGCTGAAAACACACAGTGAATGTGCTATGGAGTGTATTATGCCTATCTAACTACGCAGTTCGCTAGTCAATAGATCAAATTGCAACATTCCACAAAAACAATGACTTGTGGGAACCCCAAAAGAATGTCACAGCTGTCCTGCATGAAAATGTGCTCATAAATGAACTTCTGTACTAAGACTGCACAGTAGTCAACCAGTCGCAAATGTAAAGCCGCCATGCACTGCGCAGCCATTAGGCGAAGAGATTGAGCCTATAAAGACAACAATTGATAAGGATTTGAGGCTTGCAGCAGCTGTTCTGCCGATCAATAATCAAAAGTGATGACCTACCGTGGATCTCTTCCACCAGGAAACCATATTAGGGGCCATGTCAAGATTCTGAGGTAGCGGTTAACTGCGAATTCTCAAGGCGAACAGAATGAGCCTATTCCCAAAGAAAAGGGTTCAGAATTGAGGGCAGGGCAGCTGTCCTGCTCAAAAATGTCCAGATAATATTCATTTCTGTGCTCAGGAAGCAGTCCTCAGGGTGGTGTGAAAATTCTGAGGAGGGGGTTAACTGCGTATTTAGAATGCCAATCGATTGAGCCTATGGACAAGGGAAACAAATGAAAACTGAGGCCAGGGCAACTGTCCTCGTCTAAACCATCAAAAAAGTACCTAAAAAGGAAAAAAATGAGTCGTGCCCTAAGTTCTGCAAAGAGCTGTAAGAAGAGGGCGAACTTCGATGAGTTCTTCCCGTGAAGCATTGAGGTTAACGGGCTGAAGGTTGAGGTCGTCCTCGTCGTCTTCGTAGTCGCCAGTAGGATTCGACATGGTAGAAAGTAGAGAAGGTTGTGGACGTACAAAGAGTCTGAGACCCCTGCCGATTCTATTTTTGCAGTTACATAACAATCAAATTGGATACCTCGAAGGGACGCGGTTTCTTGGAATTTTCAGGGTCGATATGGAAGATTGAATCCTGGAATGGGGTTCCGAAGCACACGATTCTGAAACAAAATGCGCTTAGTGATCCGCGTACCACTGCGAACACAATTTAACTTTGAGAATTTTGACCATGACCCACGCCTTTGGTTAACCGTGATGATACGACAGGTAAACTAATGGTTTTCATCGAACCGCCGGCTGCTCAGTGACATCTGCGGGAATTTTCATCACGACTGGAACGATGATTCGGTGACGCTAAGCTGCGAATTTGACGCAACGACGTGGGCGAAAAGTCTTGGTGTCTGTGCAGCCGCGAAGATAATGGGCCTCGAGTTCTCTCTCGGCTTCACGACTATGGAATAGCCAGTGTTAAAACACAATATTATGTCGAGCGGACTATTATATTACTCACATTTGGTTTTCCTTAAAGAGAAACATAGTGTCGAAGGCGTCCGACGAGCGTTTGTAGTTGTCCGAGAGAGCTTCGTAGTCAAGACGAAGACGGTTGTTCTCGTCGAGGAAGGCTGCATGTGCCCCAGCCAGATTGCGAACGTCTTCGTTTTTTTGACCCAATATTAATTATGTGTTTTGGTAGCATGACATGATGAACAACAGGAAACTACTGAATCCCCTGCAGGTCGCATCCTCCTCCTTTGTCGGCGAGCTCGTCAGGTCAATACAAGTGGAGTCGATAAATCAACTCACCATAGAATCTTGCATGTCCGAGGTCCAGAGCGTCAGGTTATCCCGCAGCAGCTGTATGATGAGCGATTAGTCTCTTTAGCTCTCTTCTGATAGCGTGTTGAGCTCGATGATGGCATGCTCGGTCGGGGATTTCGTTGTAGAACACGGAGAAGTTGAGGGCAAGACCGAGGCGGATCAGGTGTGCCGGGACTCGGAGGAGCTCCGACTTGGCGGCACTGGAGTCCTTCCGTTCATCGCTGGTTTTGATTTACAGGTAACGGTGGTAGTCCTGAGGAAGCGTTAGCAATAGGCGCTTTATAAGTAGCATGCATTTACATTGTGTGGTAGAAGACTTTCGATTCGCCAGAGGCAACCGAGGGGATCAGGTGCTTCTCGAGCACATCGAGGATATCCTCGCAGAGTTTGGCAAGCTCCTGCTCGATCTTCTCTCTGTAGCTCTTGATCATGGAGACCTGGGCTTTGTCACCCTTCGACTCCTCCCTTTGCTCGATGAAGGAAACAATTCTCCCTGATGCGCAGCGATCACCGATAACGTTCTTGTACGCAACGGACAGGAGATTGCGCTCCTCGACGGTCAGTTCCTGGTCGGACGAGGCGACACGCTTCATGTTCTCGACCATTTCCAGGGATATAATAAGCACGCGACGTGGAATCAAAGGGGGGAAATTCACCTTCGTAGCGCTCAGCCTGCTCAGCGAGCTTGGCGAGGTAGACGGAGTCTTCGCGAGATTCAGGCATCTGGTGGGGGACGTGTTAGCATGCGACATGACGCATAAGGCGCGTGGAGGACATACGGTTGGTATTAGAGGGTGGGAGCTGGAGGGGGGAGAAGGTGAGCTCGCTGTAGCAGACGGCAAGGACTGGGGGGACTTACGGTGGGGAGGTGGGGCGATAGATGATGGTGGTGGAGAAGAGAGCAGATATTCAACGAGCGTCACGATGTAACGGCGATCGTCGACGTCTTGCTCGATTGAATACGGAGCATCCAGATTGCCTGACGACGAAAAGTCGATGGTGGCCCAGGATCATCCATGCCGCGTGTCTAGAACGGGACGCGGGAACGGGGACAATTGACGGCGCAAATCGCGGGGGCGGTGACTCGGCGGTGCTCTTGGTACTTGCGCGACTCTCCAGCTCTATCCAGAGTGGTCCTCGCCGTGCCATCAATCCCGGAGACGAGCACACGCACACAGTGCGATGTGCAATGTGCGACTTGGAGTCGCAGGCAGCCGCACGTGCACAACGAGCGGCGAATGCGCAGGTGTTTCTACATGTGCGGCATGCAGGGACTCGGGGGCGCGATAGCCGCGCACGCGCGGTGGTGCAACTCGTTCCGGATGCGGTGGGTCGCACGGCGCATAATCAGAACGCAGATTCAGCTCGATTCGGCTCTCGTGGTGATCGCGGAGGAGGCAGCGCATCGCATATAGAAGGCGCGCGGCGCGCGGGACATGAGCAGGGAGTTGTTGGGCGGGCGGAATGCAGGGTGAGAACGAGATGGAGCTGTAAATAGAGTGGGACGCACCTAACAAATCCGCGCCGGGCGTCCGCTTCACCCTGTCGTCGTCGTATCGCGCCAAGCCCGCCGGAAGGTACGCAACTCATACTATGAGGATGAAGGACACCCACCTGATTCCGACTCCCGCCCACATCCACAATGCGCCATTGGGTGCCCGTCTCGCGGCCCGCGGAGACCTCCATCTCGAAGGTGTACTCAGAAACGCCCACCGTCTTGAGGCGTGCGCGGAGGGCGTCATCTGTGGCGCATGAATAAAACAGGACTAGGGACGAGAGAGTTTGTACACGCACCGTCCGTCGGGAGGTAGTTGGGCACCGTCACACGCTCGAGGTCGTTTAGAAAGCTGTAAGGAGAGGTGAGAAGAAAAAGCAAGACAGAGAAATGAGGGGAACGCACAAGCCAGGTCCCTCCTCGAGACAGATCTTTCGGTGGCGGAGAACGTCGCGCACGCCAGCGTCGCCCCACAGCGCGATCATCCCGCTGGCATACGCGTGGAGGGCCTCCTGCGGCTCGTCGCACGCCTCGCGCTCGGAGGGACTTGCCGCACGTGCCGATGCCTTTTCGCAATAAGCTATGTAGTTGCCTCGACAATAAGACCTGCACCCACCCTTCCAGCGGTTGCCCGGGCGGACGAAGATCTCTCCTTTGGGTCGGCGGTGCTCGCCGAGAGGCACGTGGGCTCGTCCTTGTTCACGGGGACGAGGCGTGCGATGAGGAGGGCCTCGATGTGACGCAGGAGGAGTAAGCGCATGCAGAGGGCGTCGAAACCGGCCGCGGGGTCGTTGAGAATGCCTGGGGGGCAGTTGGAGGGAGAAATACGGGCAAAAAAGAAGGTGCGCACCTTCTGAGACATCGATGGCGTTCTCCAGGGCCTGGGCTGCGCTCTTGGAGGGCAAAAGGCTGACGAGTGATATGATTTGCCAAACTTTGCGAGGTCGGTAATTGACTGCTGGATGGCGAGGGTGCGTGCGCCAATGTCATTGGACAGCTTGGCTTCAGAGAAAGTGTGATCCCCGTGTGGGCCCGGGATGGTAGCGATGCCGGTGAGCGACCAGACAGCGGTGGATTCAACTCAAAGTCCCAGGCCCGCGAGCACCGGCATCCGTTCTAGTGTGAGAATCGGCCAGCTGTATATTGGATACTGTGAAATCTAGAAAGCGCGGCCATCGAATACGAAGGTGTGAGGACGAGAAGGAAGACTTGGAAGAGACGCGATGAACGCGTCGAGGCGAAGAATGATCACGTGGATTAGATGCTATAGACAAACAACGCTACATAATCTAATCTGCCCTTATCTCCCACTCAGGCTGGCTCGCAAGCTCGCCTAACCTGAGCTCACACCATGGTAAATTGCCAGCATTGTGGTGCTCCCCAAAATCGCAAAGGTTTGCATGCCCACGAGCTTCGTTGTGGCAACGAAAAGGCGGACAAGGAGAAAAACACTAAATTTAGAAAACTACTGCAGGCTCAACAGCGTACGTTTACTATTACCGGAGTAAAGGCATTTGTTACTTATCTGTTCAAATCAAGGCCAGGCTCAATATGCCCAACTCGAAGGCCTGCATATTTCTTCCTCTTTAGACGAATGACCCTTACAGAATTGCAGCTGGCCGAGCGGGCCCAACTGTAGCCGAACCTGGACCATCAGCTCTGCGAGTGCAAGTACCCGAAAGAACTGATGATGTTCCCGGTATGTTTAATGTTTTCTGGTGCAACCTATATGGAACCTTTTGTAATACAGACCATCTTGCCTACGCTTCGCCAATAGATGATGATTTTCTGAGTCGACAAGGGACTCCTGAACCAAATGAGCCTGAGCAACAGGCGGCAAATCCTGCCCCAGCAGAAGATATCAAGCGTACATTCCATCCCCATAGCAAGCGTCAAGTCAATTTCCAGTCCTTTGAAGCTTATGTGGCGTCCAACATGGCAGAACGACCAGTACCCACTGACCCACAGCCATGGCGACCATTTAGATCTCAGCTGGACTTCGAGGTGGCGGAATTCTGCACCCATAACATGTTGAATAGGGAGTCCAGTGGGACACTGATCTCTCTGATTCGACACTGTATTTCCAATCCAGATGACTTTACACTGGTTAACCAACATGAACTTGATGAGTTATGGGAATTAGCTTCGAATAAATGCACTGCAGTGGGTCATTTCAATACAGAATCTCCTATTCAGCTCAAATACTTTCAGTTTGAGCAAGGGGTCGTCACAATTCAATACAAAAACGAGGACACAAATTTTGATACATACACTCGGCCCCTTTGGGACTGGGGACTAAGTCTAATCCAGGATCCTAGACTTGCTCCTTGTTTTGTTTGGGACGCCGAAAAGGCCTACAAATTTAATGGGGAAAAATATGTACGCTTTTATCATGAACCTTGGACTGCAGATGCATTCTGGGCTGCACAGGTGAGTGATTTGCTCTCCTTAATAATATTCGGAGGATATCTGAGAGTATTCTAGTCAGCGTTGCCCGATAGTCCAGATGCAAAACCTCTCCTCTATGTTGTATATGCCGACAAGTCAAAGTTATCTTCTTTTGGGACTCAGAAAGGGTATTCTGTGGTTGCCAGAGTGGCAAATCTTCCGGTCGCGATTAGAAACAGTACCTGTTTTGGTGGTGGCCAGGTCGTGGGACATCAGCCTGTAGTATGTTCAATATTTATTTTTTGCCCGCAATTGCTACACTGATGATTTCAGGTAAAAGATGATCCGCAAGAGAATGGCAAGCCAGCATTTGCTAACTTCAAGAACATTGTATGGCATGCTGCAATGTATAAATTATTGGAATCTCTTGTACTTCCTTTGAAGGTGGGGAATTGGACGCCTTGCGGGGACGGAATTACTCGGTGGCTTTGGCCAGGAATTTTGATTTTAGCTGCAGATTATGAGGAGGCGTACGCTATTGTTTCAGGAACCATGGCTCAGCTCAATTAACAACATACTTTCTTAGATGTGTAATGACACTGATTCGGGGCTTACAGGCACTGTATCCATGCCCAATCTGCTTTGTCCCATGGAATGAACAGTCTGACCTTTCCACGGAACACCCGCTACGTACTGGCACGGAATCTCAACAGATTCTCAGGAATGCAAGAGCAAAAAGGACCGTTGCAGAACGAGAAAAACTTCTCCAGGACAACGGATTGCGCAATGTTGATGTATGTTACTGTTTTTTTTTGACTGCGTTGGAATAATCTAATGCTTGCTAGAACGTGTTCTGGAAAATAAATGGCTCAGACCCCCACGAGGCAATCTCTTATGACCCACTGCATGCAGACGATGGGGATTTCTGGGGCGACCATCTCTTTGGTCAGCTCAAGGCACGTGTTGAAGAGTTGGGTCGGCCTGCTATTGTCAAGATAGATGCACAGTGCGTCATAATCCAACTGCTCATTCTTTCCTTACTAACTATTTCAAGGATGGTGGCCTTTCCACGTTGGAGAAACTTAAATCACTTTGAAATAGTGATGAACACATCGTTCAATGATGGCTCAAAACATGAAGATATTGCCAAGATGATGCTTTTCGTGGCACATAATGTGCTTGTCGATGAAGCTGGTATCTTACTATTGCAAGCCATCCGAAGTTATCTTGAGTTTCGCACTTCTTTTGCTGCAGAAGTTCACACCTTGGATACCATTGCCGAGGGGTCACATGAAGTCAATACTCTCGACTCTGTGATGAAGGTTGGCTTTGATCAAGAATCAGATTGATACTAACCTGTGTTGATTCAGAAATACATCACCGCTTGTGAGGGAACAGACTACGGTGATAAAAATTGGAACTTCCCAAAATTCCACGCTCGCCGTCACGCTTTCGACGATATCGAAAAGAAGGGAGCAAGTCGAAATTTTGGAACGAAAACGAGTGAATCCATGCACGGGGCAATTCGCAACACGTACCACCGGTTAACAAATTTCAAAGACGTGACTCCGCAGGCAAGTATCCTGTTCTAAAATCATCCCGGCGGTCTCATGAAGAACCCCCATACAGCTAGTCAAACATGATCACCGTCGCACAGTTGCGACATTCATTCGGGAGCAGATTGACGCACTCAATGAAGACCCAGACAATCTCGGAGAGAGCCCGAGTGATCTGGAAACATCAACATTATCTAACATCGACATTGGGTCAAAACTCAAGCCGGTGTCGTTCTCAGCATTAGAACAAGAGATGTCCGAGGATCTCGCCTTCACACGATTCCGTGTGAAGTTTGGGGATTTCATTTCTGATTTCCTACCAGCTTTCGGTTACACCTTACCGAATGGAAAGCGGTTGAGATTTGAAGGCACAGACATGGTATGTGTTTTCTTCCTCAGCTGTGTTGGCTCCTCGGTGACACTTCACTTGCTAGATTGTGCCTTTTCAATTCCTCAAGGTTCACTACGAGTCCATGAGTGCTTGGACCTCCACAGCGGACTATCTAAGATGCAACCCCAATTTCCATGGGCACCCGCGTTATGATTGCGTCCTAGTCAAAACTGCGCAACAGCCCATTTTCGCACGACTTGTCTACCTGTTTTCTTGTACAGTGGAAAAAAAGTCGCATCCATTCGCGCTCGTCCAGCCATTGGATGCTCCCGGTGGTAATCTCAGACGGAAGGACAAGTTATTGCACTTTCATAGGGTCCACGCCAAACCCAGGAAAAGTTCGGAATTTATTTCCGTACATTCCATCATTCGCGGAGCAGTCCTGGTGCCAGACTTTGACAAACCTGGCGAGTTCATCGTGTTCGACGTTTTAGACACTGATATGTCACGTAGATTAAAGAGCTTGTACCCCCGGTATCATGAAGTGTAACAAGAATTGAATTGATTATTTCCATTACAGGTGTGAGGCTAGCCCAGTGTGCACGACACGAAAATTTGAAATTCTTCCTAAGTACGACGACAACACGAGCACAGAAAGGTACAAGCCACCGTTTAACTGCAGCAGTCGTCAAGACCGAGTAGCAGACACAGTCGAATAAAATATACCTCTTTTGCTTGCGAGCATGGGCACCTCCAGGACCGAATTTCTTGGGCCCCATCCATCTAGGATCAGCAATTAAGAGGGTCTTGTTGTAGTCGACGAAGGTTTTCTTGAGGTTCATGGTATGTGCGGCGTCGATGTATTTTTGGCGTGGTATGCGACGAGGGCCTTGGCGATGGCCTCGAGGATAGCGTACACCTGGAACGTGGGCCCTCCACCCAGCCATGGATGTCGAGGGCGGCAAGCTTGTCTTCAACGACGACGAGAATAGGCTCGTAGACTTTGAGACGCAGGATCTCGGGCTGGACGAGGTTTATGGGGAGCCATGACGACGGCGAGAGGGGACGTGATTGTTTCGCGACAAGCGTGTGAAGGTGGCCAGAGTGGTCGTTTGTCGAGGAATTGGCCACCAGATCCATCCAGAGTAAGCGAACACAGTGAGGAGGAGGGGATGGAAGAGGATCGCATTTAGCACGGATTTTGATGCCATATCATGCACGGCCTTGGCCGGATAACTGCCGTATAAGGCCGCCGGTGTCTTTTAAGGGGCTTATTATGTCATGATAAGGCGGCCGGCTTATAAGGCTATTTATATTTTTCCGACATGCTGCGCACGGACCTGTTGCACCGCTTTGTTTTGCTCCCCTCTGCTCAGCTGATCCTCTGCGCCGCTGCCAGCTGCAAGTTCTATCTAAGTCATCTGTCTTAATCGATGGAGGCGAGGTAATCTAAAGGGGATCGCACGTCCAGTACAATGGAAGGTGAGCCGAATTTGATGGATGCACATTGCATTGCACTCGCGCCTGTCGCAGTATTGGATGCATGGCAATTACATCTCTGTTGAAGACAAATGCATCCCGTGTAATTACATTCGATCTAATTTATAGTAATCCAACTTCAAGCGAGAATTGATTTACATAGCACGACGCCGCTACAACGCAATCCAGCAGCACACATCCGACGCTACCTCACCAAGTGCCAAAGTCGCGATCTGCGAGGGAGATCCGGTAGCGGGAGGCCCGGACGTGCTTCCAATAGCAAGGTTTTATTACCGAGAATGCAGCAGGCGACGCTCGTTGGACTCGCCACTCTTGTGGATGCGACCACTTTTTTTTTATTCTTCGCTGCGGTCAAATTCAGATCCCATCCGTCTTTGATAACACTTCGCTGCGTTGAATTTCACCCATTTCATTCGAGGCTCGAGGTAATTGTATCTAATGTCATAGAATCCCCCCCAGGTAAAATTATGATTGAATTGATTTTAGCTCACATAGAACGACGCCCCTGCGCCGAGATCGAATTGCAGGACAAATCTGATGCTACCCGACTAACTTCCAAAGTCTGCAACGAAGGCCCGGTAGCGGGAGGTCTGCACCTGCATTCAATTAGCTTTTAGAGATCCACTTGTTCTGTGGGAGACGCTCGTTCGATTCGAGCCCGGGCCATGAAGATCATAGATCTTTTTTTTATTTCACTGTGTGTTCAAATTCAGATCCCTTGCTGCTTGCTTCCTTTGACAGCACTTCGCCGCATTGCATTCGAGGCTCGAGGTAAGTACATTCAATTTGATTCATTCTACTCGCAAGTGAAGGTTGATGATTGGAATTGATTTCAACTCACATACTAAGTAATAGGACGGCGCCGCTGCACCGAGAAGCAATTGCAGAACAAATCCAATCCACCTGATCAAGTTCCAAAGTCAGCATGCAACGCCCGGTAGTGGGAGGTCCTCGCCTGCTTACAATCTCATATTCGTCATGACCATGCAGCAGGCGAGCTCGTTCGATTCGAGCCCGGGCCATTGGATGGAAGCTGTGACATTTTATCGCGGTGCGATCAAAATCTCGTCTTTGGCAGCACTTCGCCGCATTGAAAATTACATTCGAGGCGCAAAATAATTATATTCGATTTAATCTAGCCGCAATAAAGGTTGATGATTTGAATCGATTTACAGGTAGGAAAGCGCCGCTGCACGGAGAAGGGATTGCAGAACTGCGATGCCACCTGACCAAGTTCCCAAGTCTGCAAGAAAGGCTCGGTAGTGGGAGGTCCGCACCTGCATTCAATCGGTTTTTGGAGATCCACTTGTTCCTGTGGAAGACACTCGTTCGATTCGAGCCCGGGCCGTAGTCGCGGGATGATTGTTTTTATGCTCCGGCAAGCGAGCTTAAGTCTATTACTGTATTTAGACTAGTGAATCCAATGTATTAGTCTGCCACTTTCCGTCTTCGCGCCAGCAACTCATAAAGAACAGGAAGCTCTGGATCTTTTTTGAGGGAGACCAAGATTATTGCCTCATGGATAATCCTACCATGGACGCGGAGAAGAAGTGGACACTGTCGCGGCAGGATGTGGACATGGTCAAACAAATGCTGGAGCCCGATGAAGCTTTGGTTCAGCTAACTGCACAAACGACACTAGAGTGTAGCACGAGTATCGAATATCACGAATATTCGTGCCAAGCCATTCGCGAATTGCGAATATTCGTATTCGTGAATTGCTGTGGCTGTGCTATTCGCGCGAATGCGAATATCAGTTTTCAGGAAAGTTGATATTCGCGAATATTTGCAGCTGTAATACACAGCTAAAATTTCAATCAAGCATGGTAAATTTGGGTCTGTTTAACACATCTCCTCTCTGGAACCATAACACACTTCATTCACACCAAGTAGATCTGTAATTCATATGCAAACCAACCACTTGAGAGACATCTTTGCTTTGGCAACTGCATGACAGGTTGAACACAGCAAGTATGATGGTCCATCAAATGGTTGAACATGCAAGACAAGGGCTTGTATGAGTCTTCAACAATGTTTAAACTCACAGGATAACATAAAAGTGTCCTCAGCAACTCATTGGTGGCTACTAAACCCCTGAATTCTCAAGATATTCACTGAATATTCATATTCATGAATATTCGCGAATATTGCTGACTAAGCAATGAATATTCGCCATCAATATTCGTACGAATGCGAATATCAATTTTTAGGTTTCGGCGAATATTCATATTCGCGAATATATATTCGTGCTACACTCTAAACGACACCAGCCATAAGAATTGCCATGATTATCTGGCTGGTGATAACCTCGTCTGCTGTCCAAGATTTTCTTTCATATGAATCCATTGGGATAAATGGGATCTCCAAGGACGTGCAATTATCATTTGGGCCGACACCTATTCCGAGATCATGCGTTCCAAAAAGCGTCCCTCCGAGACCATTCCCACCGATGACGATGCAGTGGCAGCCTTCAAGTCCGCTATCACTTCAGGTTACCTCAACCTGGACCTCCTTAGGGTCATTGTTGCCATGGGGGTATAGGCCCTAGTGAGGTCCAGGATGTGGGTTCAAACCACGTCTGTGGGTGCAACCATCACACATGGTTGTACCCACTGACCTGTCACATCACACCTGTATGGGTGCACCCATGTGGAGCCAGGGCCAGCTCGTTTTTGCGATTCTGGAAGCCCCATGGAGGCCCTATGGTGGCCCTTTTGGGCCCCAGCTCCTGGTCATGGTACTCTACCTCCCAGGGCATGTATGTGATGTGTCTGCACTATGCTAGGCCCATGGCAGCACATACAGTGCACCCTCTCCCCAGCTCGATATTGTCAATTTCGGCAGCACCATGGGCTGCGTATGGCAGGCCCTCGCTGAGTGCAGCTATAGACAATGCTGTTCTGCCCTCTTCTACCTCATTTTGGTGCCCCTGCTTCTAGATCGGCATTGATACGCCCCTGGATGGCCTGCATGAATACCCTTGCTTTGGATCCCTTGCGATCAGCAGCATTGATACTCCCTACTGCTCCAGGATTGCTTGCGTTGCACTGATATACCGCTCCTGCTTCAGCATTGCTTGTGTCCATATGCAGGACAGCATGGATATACCACTCTGGCTTCAGCACTGCTTGCACTGATATACCGCTCCAGCCTCAGTGCGTCCATATGCAGGACGGCCCGCATTGCTTGCGTTGATATACCGCTCTGGCCTCAGTGCGTCCATATGCAGGACAGCCCACATTGCTTGCGTTGATATACTGCCCCGGCCTCAGTGCGTCCATATGCAGGACAGCCCACATTGCTTGCGCTGATATACCGCCCCACCTCAGTGCGTCCATATGCAGGATGGCCCCCATTGCTTGTGTTGATATACCGCCCCACCTCGGTGCGTCCATATCCAGGATGGCCCCCATTGCTTGCGTTGATATACCACTCCGGTTTCAGTGCGTCCATATCCAGGATGGCCTGCATTGATATACCCCTCCGGCTTCAGTGTGTCCATATGCAGGATGGCCCCCATTGCTTGCATTGATATACCGCTCCGGCTTCAGTGCGTCCATATCCAGGATGGCCTGCATTGATATACCCCTCTGGCTTCAGTGCGTCCATATCCAGGATGGCCCCCACGTCCATATGCAGGATGGCCCACATTGCTTGCGTTGATATACCGCCCCACCTCAGTGCGTCCATATGCAGGATGGCCCCCATTGCTTGCGTTGATATACCGCTCCGGCTTCAGTGCGTCCATATCCAGGATGGCCTGAATTGATATACCCCTCCGGCTTCAGTGCGTCCATATGCAAGATGGCCCCCATTGCTTGCGTTGATATACCGCCCCACCTCAGTGCGTCCATATGCAGGATGGCCCCCATTGCTTGTGTTGATATACTGCTCCAGCCTCAGTGCATCCATATCCAGGATGGCCTGCATTGATATACCACTCCGGCTTCAGTGTGTCCATACCCAGGATGGCCCACATTGATATACCACTCCGGCTTCAGTGCGTCCTTATCCAGGATGGCCCGCATTGATATACCCCTCCGGCTTCAGTGCATCCATATGCAGGATAGTCTGCATTGATATACCACTCCAGCTTCAGTGCGTCCATATCCAGGATGGCCCGCATTGATATACCACTCCAGCTTCAGTGCGTCCATATCCAGGATGGCCCGCATTGGTATACCGCTCCAGCCTCAGTGCCTCCATATGCAGGATGGCCCGCATTGCTTGCGTTGATATATCGCTCTGGCTTCAGTGCGTCCCCGCATTGATATACTGCTCCAGGATGACTGATATACCGTAATACATACTTACATGCTGGAGGGCCAAATTAAACACTATGGGTGGACCCCGAAGTAAGGGTCTGTGGGTGCATCCATACACCATTGTATGGATTCACCCATCTTGAAATTTTAGTGTGGACACACCCACCTCGCCAACATATGGTTGCATCCATACAATATGGGTATACCCATGTGGTTGCACCCAGATGACATGGGTATACCCGTGTGGGTGCATCCATGTCATCTGGGTGCAACCGCATGGGTATACCCATACCACATGGATGCACCCACATGGGTATACCCATACCGCATGGATGCACCCACATTACATGGGTACACCCATTTATTTATTTTCTAATAGTGGTTGCATCCATCCACGGTGGGTGTACCCACATATTGTTTTTTCCACATGCGGATACACCCACGCACAGATTTTTTCTTATGTGGGTACACCCACGTTATGGGTACACCCATCTATTTTATTTTTTATAATAGTGGTTGCATCCATCCACAGTGGGTGTACCCACATATTGTTTTTTCCACATGTGGGTACACCCACCCACAGATTTTTTCTACAAATCTGGGCATATCCACCTCCGTATTTGGTTCACATCGTGGTTACACCCACCGAGATGGATCTACCCACCGCTTTGTTTGGTTCCTTACATGGTTGCATCCATTCACGCCATGGGTGCACCCACAGTATGTGGGTGCATCCATATTTTATCTGCTTTCATTCATATTCCTTTTTTTTTCATTCATTTTGAATTTTACACATATTTACATGCTCTGTCTACCCGCGTGAGCCACAAAGTATGTCATATTTTTTTCCTATTTTTTTTCGCAGCCTAAGTCCGAACTTCCTTTTTGGGACCGTAGCGGTTGTTGTGTCTTGTTTACTTGGGGCGTCTGGCAGCCAAAAATTTTCATACTCCATTTCATTGGCAATGCATTTTATTCTGCGTACGCAACATGCTTCCAACAATATTTGATGTGCTCTCTTTTTTTCCTTTTTTTATTTCGCGCCGACCCAAGTCCCGACTTCCTTTTTGGGACCGTAGCGGTTGTTGTCGTTTATTTACTTCGGGCGTCTGGAGCGCGTTCAAGTCTTTCTTGCGGTCCTTTTCAGTAGCCAGTTGCCATATAATGTAGTATATATATGCTTGTATGTTACTTCATCATACATATGCGACGCGTTGCCTTGTTAAGATCATGGCCCAAGACCAACCCTCCGCTACGCCGGCGTCCAAATTAAGAAGGAGGCACTTCAATTGGAGTGCACAAGTCAGGCCGTATGGAGAACATCAAGGATACAGAAAAAGATAAGATTAGTATATGTAACAGTATAAGTCAAGCTGTACTATAAATCAAAGTCGAGCGAACAAAAGACCTAAAAAAAGAAGGATATGGCAAGACATAACAAAACATGTAAGAGGATAACTAGACAGTGTTGTGCGTACTCTCTTTGTCAGCCTCTCCCGTTCCGCTCACATTCAGTGCCCACTCAAGGACATTAGCGCGGATGTTGCGACGCTGAAAATCAACGTCAATCGCGAAGTTCAACATTTGAACCGTCGACGCCGCGGCCGCGGGTACTGGCAAGCGGGATAAATGTGGGTTGGTTGCCAGCTGGAGCCAAAAGAAAACATACCGTCTGGAGTAGCAGCGACTGTGGTAATTGCGCTCATAAGGGTGGGCATGCTGTCATTAGAACTGGCAACGCTGGTGGCGCGGGTGCTGTAGTCGGGGGCGTCATCCGGTGCATCGCCGTCCACAGATGTCGCCAAAACCGATGAATCCAGGGCCGCAGCCTCGTCGGCGGCAATGGCGGCTTCAAACCCCGTAAGATCGGCACCAGCAGCTGTTTGCAGGTTAACGGGCGAATGAAACCGAAGTAGCAGTGGGACTCACGAGCAACGCGTAGATCAGCTGTGACTCGCAACCACATGGACCCGCTGGCGATGGCATGGGTATCGACTAGGAACAAAGACAGCAATGAGGTTTCGCGCCACGAGACGGAAATGAACAACCCACGGTAGCTATTGGCGCGTGGCCCGAGACCCGCACGATAGTCGTGGACACGATCCCGGACAACGGCGTCCCTCAAGCCGCGTATCCCAGGGCCGCGAGCTATGAGACGGTCAGCGGTAGATAAAGCGCAGTAGACAGCGGACATACGAATGACAGCGCCCGTAGGTTTGACCTCCAGCCAAAGGGAACCGCCTTCGACGGCCTCGACATCGACTAGGCGGGAACTTCGTAAGTGTTGGGAAGGATAGCAAGTAGGACAACAACGCACGGTAGCGGTTTGCGCGAAGCCCAAGACCAGCACGGAACGCCACTTTCGCGTGCTCGAAGTGGCGAGCCAAAAAGCTTGCGTCCTCCTGGCAGGCTTCCACGAACACACATTCTGAAGCAAGGATAGTTAGACACAGAGCAAGAGAGGGAACAAGGTAGGACGCACCTAAGTGTATTTCCCCCCAATACTCTGCCATGGGTCTGACGGCGGCGGCGGCCTGATAGTAAACAGCTTGAAGGTTGGCCTTGTAGTGGACTTCCGTTTCAGGCGATGGGAAGGGCAACGCGTCGTTGATCTTGAACGTTGGCAGGTCGTGCGAGAGGCGAGGACCGGGGAGGAGATTGGCTTTCAGTTGGCGCGCGTTCAGGTGATGGGTGAAGCCGATGTCCCCGGCGTACATCGAGAGATTGTAGAAATATTGGGAGAGGACAGCCTGTACAAGGCGGGGCGGTGGTGTTGGCGGAACACGCGGCACCGCGGGGCGCTGGGGAGGAAGGCCAAAATGGGGGGAGAGCTGAGCTTGTCTGAGCGAAGCCATGAGTGCAAGGAAAGTGGAGGTGAGCGATGCGGGCGTAAGTTTACTCGTTTTATACTCTACACTTTGCGATTTGCCACCGGGGCCACCCATTTGAAGCTACATTGTCCCTCCCCAATTCGCCATGCTCACCCAAAGCACCCTCCAATCGGCGGCCACCCTTCGCGATCGGTCGGCGGCCACCAAAGCACAATGTAATACCAATTCCCCCAAACTCCACCAATCCGACCAATCCTCTCTGCCAGTGCATTCTCTCTATTCACACTTCTTTTTCGCGTCAAAGTCTGCATAGATAGCCCCGTGGCTACAGACCTACATATGTTATGTTTATCTCTCATTATATGCGGTTATGTATATCTCATTCTATGTATCTACGTCTATACTACGGTGGCTACATATAGAAGGTGGTGGTCGGGAGCAAGAGCAAAATAGGCGCCTAAATTGATTGACAGCCAGTTTGACGTGGCGGCGCTCGGCAGGGTTCGGCAGACTCATCCAGTCACGTGCCCCAGACGCGTCGCGTCGCGTACCAACAAAATGACATGAAATTAAAGAAAACGAACTAAGTACTAACAAAAAAAATCGTCGTCTGATGCCCACGTCGCCTCGCCCTCGTCCTCTTCCTCCTCGGCCACCCTATGGTTATCCGCCCGTTCCACCGCTCCCAAAATTTGAAACAAATCCTCATCCTCGTCCTCCTCGTCCTCCCCCTCGGCTGCCTCGTCATCCGAGTTATCGCCTTCGCCCCAAGACGCAGTAACATCGCTTATCTGGCAGGCGAGCAACTGTTCCTGGGTTGGCCCCCATTCCGGCAAATGCGTGTCGTCAATCGCGATCCGGTCCAATGACTTCTTCCATAGGACGCAGAGCTGGATGAGGGCATCGCGCCGCAGCTCGAATTGATATCGTACGGCACCTAGTTCGCTGGGTTAAGTCTCGGGAGCATTGAATAAACCGCGGAACGCACCTTCCGCCTCCTCAATTACGGCGCAGACTGCCTTCCACTCTATCGAAAACCACGTCCGCAGATGGCCGTGCTCCCGGAGCAACCGCGGGGCCTCTTCCGCACAGCGGTCCTTCTGGAGCATCGCCCGGATCCCCGCGCGGACCTTGTCGTTGCTCAGCCACGGCGGTGGCGCTTCGTCATCGCCGTCGAGGCCCAAGTCCTGCCAGATGACATCGTCGACATCCAGTTGATAGAGGCCTTTGGCAGGAACAGGGAGTGGCGCCACCACACCCTTCGGTGCTTTCTTGGCTTTGATGAGCGCCGCTATCTCGTCGCACACCTTGTTGTACGCCTTGGCTAGCCTCGCGATATTTGGCTCGCGCCGCTTGATGGCTGCGCCAGCGTGCTCGTTGCGTTGGTTTTCTACAGATGTCGTTAATGGTTTGGCAAAATATTGAGACATGACATACCGCTCACCGTCCGACGAAACGACCGCTCGATAGGATCGAGCTCGAACTTGCGATCTCGCAGTTTGGCGCGCAAACGCTCCTTCAAAGCCCTTGCGTTCATTCGCGCCGAGTAATAGGGAGCGTGAGCGAGCTTCTTAAGCACCGTGTCGTCGACCCCAAGCTCCCGCTCCAGCCGCGCTGCCTTCTCCTTCTCCTTCTTCCACGCGGCCCGAGCGCCATCCAGGTGTAGCTGGGCATATAACCGAACGTCAGGTGTGCAGTCTTCATCCTCCAGCGACTCCTCCAGCGATGCCACACGTTGGAAGAGAACATCGGAGTTCTGGCGCACCTGCAGCACTTGCTCGACGGCGGCGATTCCGTGATTCTTGGATCGCCCTGATCATCCGTCAGTTTTGCATAGACGACAAAGAACCGGTGGCACGTACTTGGAGCTGGCTTTGTCTGCACCTTCACCTGCTCCGCCCATTGCGCCCGCAAAACTTCCTCTCGTATCCCACATTCCTCCAGCTCCGCAAGGGCGTCACGAAGCTTCTCCTCGCAATGTGCAGTGCGTCGCAGAAGCCACCCGGCCAAACGTCCGAGGCTCATCTTGTCTGCGTGCTCGATTTGACTGTCGATTGTGTACAGACGGTGGTGATACTGCGGAAACAGGAGGCGGGTCAGCAGTTGTCGAACGCATGAAACTCGTAGAACGTACCCCAGACACTCGCAGATATGCGATGAGTTTGCTGATCGAGTGCCAAAAGCGCTCGCATCCCTCTCCGTTCGTGAAGCCGAAGCCACAACACTTGAGCGGATGGTAAATGATCTGACAGGGCCAGCGATGGCCGAAAGCGTGAAAGACAGAGACCGCAAAGAAGAGCCGGTCAATGTAGCGGTCCAGGAACCCGAACTTGATGCAAGATCGATGGAGCTGGCACGCTATGTCGTATAGAAGTCCCACGCGAATGTTAGCGGGCAGGTGCTGGAAAAGCATCTCTGCGAGAACGAGCACGAAGTACTGCTTCTCGCCCGCGGTGCGCATATTGACGAGCCACAAGACACGGTCATGGCGACACAGCATTGCCATGATCCCGGTGTCGTCGAAGAACTTGACGCTGGCTTTCTCGCGCTTCTCGTCCGCCGCCTTGAAAGACGACTCGCACTCGTTGAGTACCGAGCGAGGGACTTTGAGATTGGGCGCCTCGTAAACGTCGTCGTCGTCGTCCGCCGCTGTCCGCCGCTCTTTCGCCTTCGCCTTTGTGCGAGACGGCCGGACTTGCTCGACGTGAGCGTTCATCCGCTCGGCAGTGGGCTCCGGAACGAACACGGTGTGGGGATGGCTACGAGGTGGATCCCGCGCGCCCTTCCGCCTCCGCTTCTGGGTGAAGCACGCGTCAATGCACACGTTGACGTCGACCATCTGCGAGGGGTCGTGCACGAGGCCACCGAAGCACGCGGGACACCGGCTAATCAAGTAGTCGCTGGGCCGCCTACGTGGGGGTGGTTCTGGAAACGGGTTCGGGTTGGCGGCGGGGGCATCATCATCGTCCTCTTCGTCGGACACCGAGGCTCTCTGACGCTTCTTGCGCTGGGGCTGCGTCGGTGGAGAGGGAGGGGGGCGACCCGTGGGTGTTGCTGGTGGAATGGGAGTCGAGGGCGTTGCGTCTGGAGTGGATGGCTCGGGTGTCGGGGAGTTAGAGCGGAGAGGGTCTCCGCGCACTAAAGTACGCGCGGTATCCAATAGGGCTTCAATCCTGGCGTTGGTGGCATGTTCCATGCTAATGTACCATTCCAGCGCGTTTCCGAAGCGCATGCGCAATGTATCCTGATAGCAGATTGAATGTCAGTTAAGTAGATATGGCACGCAAGTCACAAACGTACCCGCGTTTTGAGCTTATAGCTGCGACTGGAGAGGAAGGTCTCCAATGTGTTGCACCAGGCCGTGTTGTTGGGCGGCATATTCACAAATAATCGACGCGCAAACTCGAGCACTTTGACGTCGACTGCGAGGCTGGGGTGTTGAGGGGAGCACGCGAAAAGCCCGGCCTTCAGTAGCTGCTTTGGCGCGGAGCAGCACGAGCACACGCGAATGTGGATATGCTCTATCTCTGGAAAAGTATCAGACAAAGTTGTGTGTAGTGGAATTCGGAACGTACTAAGCATGCGCACTACGGCGATGTCGAGTCTGCGCTTTGCGCAGGCGCAGGAGGGTGGCTCCTTCAGCTCAAGTGCCGCCGTGTCTCGGAAAGACGTCGTGTCGTGAATTAATTTAATGAAAATGGGCACGAGTTCGGGGATGACATGGTGTGTCCAGCGATACCATTGATTGGTCCGCTTTTGCTGGGTGGGGCGCGGGGTGGTCGCAGGGTTTTGAGAAGGTACAAAGTCCGATGTGAAGTTGTTGTCGTCGCTGGGAAGGGTAACGTCCACGCCATGTTTTGTCGGCGAAGAATGTACTGAAGGGGCGTTGCCGCGGGGGGGATCCTGCCATCCGACCTGGCCTGGGCGGGGACGCACCAGCCGCTGGCTCAGTGTTTGTCCATTTGCCAGGTAAATCAAGGGTTCGTGTTGTGCCGGCCTTTGTTTCTGCAGCAGGTTGCGCGGTCGGGCGACAGGGAATGGGGCCCGCGAGTTCGCTTTCGGGTCAAGGGCGAGCTCGGAGTCGGTAAAACGCATTCTACAACGGGGTTCAGAGAGCTACCACAGGCGATAAAGAACAACTCACCGAAGCACTGGAAGTCCAAGAGAGTACGCGCTTCGGCGTTTATTTCCTGAGGCCACCATTCCCGAGGCCACCATCCCATTTCTTCATTGTCCTCTTTTCTGCATCATTGCGTTTCCGTATTGGCAACGCTGTATATCGGTTGTATTGTACCGAGTCCTGTATCTACTTGTATTGTATCTACTTGTATTGTATCAAACGAGCGGCTTTTTGCTGTCTATTCGAGGATTTCTTTACAGTGGATAGATTCAAATTATATGTATATCAGTCGACGCCATTTACTACGTTCGTGCTACACTATAGTACAATGCTACATACGGAAGGTGGTGGTCAAGAGCAAGAGACAAATAGGCGCCCAAGACGATTGACAGCCAGCTTGACGTGCGAACGCTCGGCACGGCTCGGCAGGCCAATATAATCACGTGACTACGACGCGTCGCGTCGCGACTGCAGAAGACTTTATCTCGTCGTGCTGTACGTACCCTAATACGATCACCTGACCCATCGCGTCGCGTCGCGTACCCAGAAATGCAGGCTTTTTTCATTGAAAAAACAAGTATTGCGATGGCTGGACAAAATTCGATACGTTTGTATGCAAAAAAAAAAAAAATACAGAAACAGGGCAGTCCAGGATCGCCTCGTTCAACGCCAAACAGAGACTACTAATGTGGTAAAGGTAAATTTCACCCCCCTCGATCTGAACGCGAACGTCGTTGGGCCCAGCGTACGCCGCCTGAGTGTCGGGATCTGGGCGTGTTTCTCCGTACCGCCCAATGTTCTCTGGCAGTGGTGCGTGGCGGCCTGGCCCGACGATGACCACACGCTGCGTTACCTGCGTGATGGAGGTCCCATCTGTGAGCGTCCTGCGAGGTTTGATGGTCGGGGGCAGGACGTCCTCCGGAAGCGCGTTGGGACCCCCTGGCCGAAAAACCTTGACCTTCTTTTTCGTCAGCGAGTCCCTGTACACTCTGCGGCCTTTCGGGGTATCCGCTTGAACGAGGATGCAAGTTTTGTCTTCCAGCGCGGGCCACTTATTACTGAACCTGATGTTCCGGTTGTCGAAAATGGCTATTCCTTTGAGCACGACGTCCAGCCGTTTGCCGATGAGCCCGTCGTGACAGAGCCATTCCCCGGTGTCCTCGCCCCCAAGGGTCGGTTCCACCGGAGGCGGCGTCTTAGTCCACATGGAGTCTGCTGATTCTGGTTCTGGCGTGAGCGCACGGGGCAACGGCGTCAAAGACTCTTTGCCGATGAGGATATCATGGGGCAGGAACTGGGCCCGGTCCAACTTCAAGTAAGTACTGTGACATCGTCAGAAAACCAAACAGTCGATGAGCTCGAAGTGGCGTACAATGGGTGAACGAGGTTCTTGACGGGAACCTCTTCCGTCTGGTTGGAGGCGTCGAATTGGACGAGGCACAAGATGCCCTTTATGTCGTTAATGCCAAGCGTGCGGCCTTTGTGAGCCAGGTGAGCCGCGCGTTTATCTCGCTCCTTGTCGTTCCGCTCGCTCTTCACAACACCCCGCCGACCTTTAGTTTTGTGGGTTTTGAAGGCGATTTGGACTGGGAAATCCACGAAACGCCGTTGGCCCCTCATTAATTTGTCGAGGCGCTGTTCCCGAGACTTGTCTGCTTGGATGACCTCCTCCAGCGTCGGTTCGCTCAAGTAGCTGACGTACTTGTGGGAGAGGAACCTCTGCAGCACCAAGAAGCGGGAGCGGCCGTCTTCATCGTCGGGCGCGTCTCCCAAGTTATCCAGCTGGGATTTGTAGTCCCTCGCCTTTTTCTCCCGCGCGGCGCGCAACTCGGGGGTGAAGAAATCAGCGGGTGGGGGTCGTGGGTGCGAGATTTCACTGCGCGGGGTGTACTCTCCGGAATAGGCAGTGCCGAAGGGTGTGGTTTTGTCCCCAAAGACCACGAACTTGACGTCCGCCGAGCGTACTTTGAACTGATAACTAGAGTTATTGCCATTTCACAAGAATCGAAAAAAAGAACGTACTATACTTTTGCCCGTTTTAGCTTCGATATATTCTGCGCGTGAAATCCCGACTTGATCTTGGGTCGCGTCTTTGCCCTGTCAATCCAGATTGTTGGCGTCGACACCGGCATTAAAATTAACGAAACTCACGTCAAAGACTTCAAGAACACCTCCTGTACGCAACGCCAGAATCATACCGACACGACTCTCATGCAGTCCTCGCACGACTTCAACGAGATCCCCACATTGGAAATCGGCTCAGATACCGCATGTCGATGACAAAACATTTGGTATCCGGCATGCGTCCTTCATCGAGGCCGGGGGTGTCGTTGGAGGGCGATGGAATTTCGACTTTGACTTGGCCTCCGTTGATTTCGATGGCGCGACCTGAAATTCCACGATGAACGAGTCCAGAAACGACACGAACACGGTCGAGGGTTTGGAGGGGAAGTGGGTTGTCGAGGAGGTGTCGTTTCAGACGGCCCAATTCGACGACAAAGCCCCGCTCAGATTTCTTGCGTGGTGTCGTTGGATCGAATTGACGGAGGATCTGGGCGTATCTGGCTAAACCCTTGTGGCCCGAATCGTTGACCACCGGTACATCGCGTAACATTACGATGTATCCGGTCTTTCCCCAGTGCTCGCCTTCAGCGACGACGACAATGCGATCACCTTCCCCAAGTGCTGCACAAGGACCCGCGAATGTAGCATTCTGCAACAGATGCTGTGCCGCGGACTCCGCGCAAAAAGCGCGATGTCCTCGCCGCTGGGTGTTGCACGTCGGGCCAGCTTCGAATCGAGAGCGCGCGACGACTCGAGCTCCTCGCAACGGATCGTGGTCCCCGACTTCTCCCCTTCGCGCAACCAAAGCCTTCTTCTTGGAGGTCACCAAGGCCACGCGGCCTTGTTGGGGCCAGTGACAATTGAATCCAGGTGCCAATTGGCATTGGTTCGTCGATGCGGGGTGGGGATGAAGACGAACGGGACGGCGGGCCAAACTCTCCAAGTTAGAGGTCCTGGATTTTTTCACTGCCGCGTCTTTCTTCGTGGTCGTAAGATTGGGAGGAGCTGAGGAACGGGAAACGCGTTCCCGGGGAGCGGATGCGTAAGGGACTGGAGGATACTTTGTGGAAGGATAATCTGGAGGAATGGGCACGTTCTCAGGGACTGCGAAGTCCGAAGCAGGGCGCCTCAGCCCTCGCTCGTACGCTGGCGCGTCTCTCTCGTAACTGGCGGCGACTGCATGTAGATCTTCGTCGTCATCGCGGCGGAGTAGACGGAAGGGTGGCTCTTCCTCGTCGTCGTGTCGCGGCTCGTTGTCAATAAATTCTGAATGCCTAAGTTAACACAAATAATGGAGCGCCAACGGACTTGACTTACCACGGTCAGACAGCGTCTCGTCGTCTTCCTCGTCGCGCTCATGCTCACCGTCCTCGCCCTCGTCCGAATCCTCCGCCGCCATATCGAAAAAGGATTCCACATTCTTTGCGGGACGGCGCACAGGTGGGGAGGATTCTATCCGCCTCCGTTTGGTGGTGGGAGGGGAAGACGACCGCTGCCGCTGCCGACGTTCGGGAAGAGGACCGCCGGAGAACGGTGTCGGGGTCCGCCAGTCGTACGGGGTCGGCCCCCGCGAGTCCGGCAAGAACAACGGCGTGTTGTCCGTCGCGTATTTGGGAAACGGAGTCGGAGTGCGACCGTCGTAGGTGAACGGAGTCGGACCCCCGACCCAGGGAAGAAGAGGGGCCCGTCGGGGGCGGGCATGTATGCTGGTGTGGGGGCGTCGGGGGCGGGCGTATATGCGGGTGTGGCGGCGCGCGACATTGGCATCTGCGCAGATACGCCCAATCCAAACGCGGGGCTGACGGGGCGGGAGGGGGGCAAGTCGCCCATGTCGATGTCTTCGCCGCGCGATGGGGTCGCTGCGCCCGACCGCAGCTGCGACGTCGGGATCCGATACGGCGCGTCGGTGCGCAGTCGGGACTCGTGCGTTGCTAGAATGTGCGACATGTTGTACGCGCGCTCATCATGGCGCCGCGCCGCAGCTTCGGCGGAGTCTTCGTCGTCGTCCCCGTCGTGGTCGTCGACTACTGGAAATCAGTTGCCTATTCAAATTTTCAGGTGCGACTAACACGTACAGCGCTCGTCGTGGTCGGCGTCTTGCGCGCTGTCATCGATGTATTGCATGACGGGGGGGGGCGGGGTGCGCTCATGGTGGATCTCTACACGGCGGCGTCGTTAGTGTCGGTTTGCGATGGCACTCGGCGGGCGATAATAATTAATTTATGTTATAGTAACTACGGGTTTTTTTTCGGGGCTTGAATGCGCAACGCGCTGCTCATTGACTTCGCCGAAAGGAGCACTCTTTTTTATTTGTTGGCTACTAACTACGGGACGGCGAGACTACTGAGGAGGGGGGACTTACGCTATGATGGAGGTCGGGATCAAGATGGGAAAGGTGGCTGTGCTGCCGTGACGGGTAACACGACGTGTGATCCTTCGGCACGATGGATGCCGAGGGATCACACGTCAAGCCGGGCCGCCTGACGACTGCACAGCCTTCCGCCTCCTGCTTCTCACCACCATGTCGGTGGTGGGGCAGGAGGCGGGCGGGGGTGGGAGGGAGGCCCGCGCGGGGCAATGGCGGGCGGCCGCGTGTATGTACAGTACATAGATGTAGGTAAACCAAAAAATCGTACAATAAACGCGTCCGCAGAGCACCAAAAAAAACGCACCGAAGCGGGGACGCCGACTAAACAGAATGAGGGTCAAAAAAAAAAGAGACGCAGGCAGGGGAATGGAGACGCACCCAATGGAAACCCAAACGACGGGGCGCGCGACGTCGAGGGGTCAATCGACGCTGGGTGAGGTGGTGGGAAATCTGGGCGCGGGGAAGGGGAATGGGGAAGCCAGTAAGTAAATCAATGCGTTCCACGATTAACAAGAAACTCACGCACATTACTGAAGAAAAAATCGCGCGACACGCGACGTCGGGCGGCAAGGGCGCTGCGAGGCGGGATCAGGTAAGGATGATCTAGGCGGGGGGAAAAAAACTTACCTGCATTGCAGGGGATGCGGCTCGGTTGTAGACGCCGACGGGACGGACATGCGGGAGCGGACCCGGCGGGGTGGGGGCGGTGGCAGAATTTGATAAGGTGAGAACGACCGAAATATAAAAAAAGGGGGAAATAGGACTTACTACGCAAGCAGATTTTGGGAAGGTATCATCGCGTGCTGGGAGGGCGCAGGGCGGGCGTGCGGCGGGGAGGAAGTCAGCGTCGAGATCGAAGACAAGTGGCCGACATACGATTGGGGAAATGGCGGACGAGTACTTGAAGGAGGAGAGGAGGGTTGGGAGCAGAGAGGGGTTGGGGGGATTGCTGTCTTGGACGGTATGCCAAGCTGGTACTTATACCTTCGTCGCCGCTTACATTGTTTCCAGATTTTTGCCTAAACGAGATGCGCGGTGGCCTTTCGATTTTGCCACTTTCAAAAACAATGATATGATGAGGGAGCAGGTAGGCAGTTCACGCGACGGTATCCCGGCATCGCGTTTACATTGTTTGCAGATTATATCCCGAATCGAGATGCGCGGTGGCCTCGACACTTTGAGCTTGGACAACAATAGTACCCACCCAAATTTACGCGACGCGTCGGATGGTAAGCAATCCACCAGCCGCGCTTTGAACTACAATTGAAATACTCGCAGACTTGACTTGTCCCCCCAACTTGTCGCCCCACGAACCCCGCCGGAAAATCCGACACTATGCAGACGCGTGCTGCCCAACGCGCCACCCTCGCCGCCGCAGATCCCGCACCTGGCAGGCGTACACGCAGCAATAAACCCACCTTCCCCGACCCCCCAACGACAAGTAAACCCAAGCCCAAGTCCAAGAAACAGAAGTCCAAGAAACGGGAAGAGTCGCAAGTACGCGTTCCCGTTTTAGTCTTTTCATCTTCGGTAACCTTGCCCGCCGCAGATCGAAGAGATCCCTGCCGAGCAAGAGTTACCCCAGGACCACAACGAAGAGTTGCCCCAGGACCACAAGGTACGTCACTCGCGCCACTCCTTTTCATGCTAACACTTGCCCAGGTGGAGGCTCCCGCTCAAGATTCTCATTTGCCTCAGCAGGACGAGAACGGTCCTCCGGTGGTACGTCGCCCTCGCCACCCGTTTTTTTAATGTCAACTAACGCTTCCGCAGGACGAAGCCGTGGACGCTAACGTCCTTGACAAAAAGATCGAGATGCAGGGGGAGATGCATGGGGATGAGGACGCCCAGATGGAGGTACGTTGCCCGCGCCCCTTTTTCAACATCCGCTAACCCTTCCCCAGGACGACGCCATTAACGGGAACGACCTTGACAAAGACTTCGAGATCGTGGGGGACGAGGACGCCCAGATGGAGGTACGTTGCCCGCGTTCCTCTTTACTCTTTTTTCACATCCGCTAAACCTTCCTCAGGCCGAAGTTATTAACTGGAACGACCTCGAGATCCCGGGGGAGGAGGACGCCCGGATGGAGGTACGTTGCGCGCTCCTCTGTAATCTTTTTTTTTTACATGCGCTAACGCTACGCCAGGACGCTGGATCACAAGACGTTCTTCCGCAGGACGAGGCTAGGAGCGAGACTCTGGTATGCTGCTCGCGGCACTTGTTTATTCACTTGTGCTAACAAACACGTCCCCAGCCCGACACGCATCCCACCGACCTCCCTTATTTTAATCTCGCCGACCCGTCTCTCCACCGCCGCAAGGGATACTCCTCCAGGAGCGTTCTTCCCTCCCTTCCCCCCAACCCGAAGGCGGCCCCCCATGTGTCCCCCGCCCCCTCCCATGGTCCCCGCACCCTTCGCCCACGCAAACGAGTGGGGGGTGCCACCCCCCGCGATAACGGCGAGGACGAGGGGTCGGACGCCTCCAGCTACAGCGACACCGCGGCCAAGGAACAAAAGGAAGTCGCGAGGCTCAACGGTATCGCCAAGGGCTTGAAGAGCAACATGATGCCCTTGATCGTGTCGCAGGAGGAGCAGGACGAAGAGGACTACGACGAGTTCATGAACGACACGGGTAGTGGCGAGGGCAAAGGCAAGGCCAAGGCCAAACAGACGAAGGACGGCGCGGCGGAAGACAGCGAGGAAGAAGAGGACAGGGGCCGAGGGCGACGAAGACGGCGCCGGGGAAGACGACGAAGACGACGAAGACGACGCCGGGGCGTGGCAGCCACCGTGGGACATCACGCGGGGGGTCCTCTCTGACGCCGACCTCAAAGCGGCGCAGGCAGCGCGACAGAACTATCACGACGACCTCGAAGTGATAGCCCGACGAGCGGGGAAGAAAATGTCGGCGATTTTCAAAGCGGTGGGCGACCACGGAAGCAATCGTCGCCAGATCAATCCGTGGAACGCGCACGGGATGAAGTACCGCAAGGATCACCCGAAGCCTACAGGCAGTAAGTCAACCGTGTCGCACATTCTTCTCGTTAGCTAACCAAAAGCCGCAGTGTCGAAGAAGGAGTATGCCGCCGAGCTGAAAGCGGCGTACCATGACCTCTTCTCTTCGCTCACTGAGGATGAAGTAAACGACCCGGACGCGCGCCGCGCGTGCGTCGAGCCCGTAATGGAGTGGTACAACAATCAAATGGCGGCCGTCGTCGACTCGAGGAAAGCCGACGGCCGCGGGAAGGCGCTCCTCAACAAGGCCGTCTTGCCCTTCATTCACCAGGTGTGTTATTCGTCTTTACTGTCGTTTGTTCCCTGACGCTGAATCGCCATCGCAGAGTACAATCACCAGCAATTCCCTCGACATCGAGGTCTTTGGTTTTGCTATCGACCCTTACGGCGATTCCGCGGTTATTTGGGGGGGCACGTCTGCCTTCGCGGCGGTTCACGAGACATACGACCAGGCCATCAAGGCCAAGCTCGTCGACATGAAGGCAATGTTCCAGTGAGTCGCTTAACCCCATCCGTCCGGCCAAACTTAACGTGGCGGCCAGGATGGTCAATATAGCCAAACGGCAAGCTGAAGCTAACGCTCTGGTGCAACCCATCGCCATCGACTTCCGCCGAAAAGAAAGCGAGAAGAATGAACGCGACGCCAGACGTCGAATAATCGGACAGCTGTTTCTGAATGACATACGTACGTCGTTTGCCTTAGGAAATAGGTTACACTTCAAGTTAACCCTTCTCGCCCAGATTTGATACTCGGCGGGCGTAACGACGACGCCTCCGCGCTGAAGAAGATGTCCTGGAAGTGGGCGGACATGGCCATTCAACACCACCTGCGCATCAAGAACTGGCCCGTGGAGCTCAAACAAAGCTTTCCCTCCGAAGGCTTCAAGCTCGGTAGCATGAGTGGCAGAGACATAAATCGGGCGTTTAAATCGATGTGTGACGAGATGCAGAAGAAATATGAGAGGGAGTACGACGAGGAGACCACCTGCATGGTCGTGTCATGGACTGACGGTACGTCGTTGCGTCAGTCAGTGGGACCGATACTTAACTTCGCATTGGCTGTAGAGGAACGGGCCATCGACGACCTGCGCGATCAGGCGGACATTCCCATCGTCTCCTGCAGCGACGGAACGGTTCTGCTGTCGGTCGACAAGTCAAAGAAGTATCTTTCGAAAGTCATGAAGACTTACACCGCGGGTAACCGAAAGAAGAAGTCGACGAAGAAGACGCAGAGCGAGGACGAGGACGAGGATGAGGACGAGGATGAGGATGAGGACGGCAACGGCGCACACCCACCCAACACTCAGCCGGGGCCTTCCCACAGGGCAGTCGTTCGCAACGCGCAAGCGGGCCCCTCGGGCACAAAACGATCCGTGGACGACGACGCCGCCGCCCAAGCTCCTGCTGCCAAACGTCGGCAGCTGCAGGTCCCCGCTCCCTCTCCCCCCTCCCCCCCCTCCCCTCCCCCTCCGCCTACGGCTCCGAGCCTCCTCAGATGTCGCTGCTACGTCAACCCCCAACTTCAGTTTGAGTTTTACGCCTCTGTGATACGCGCCATAGACGGTATGGCAGACGACCATCAACGAGCGACGCAGGTGTATGCGGAGCAGATGGGTAGGTGGGTGCCGCTGGCGCCGGTATGGAGGCGATCCCGGTGGATGTGGGACTTCACAAGACCATGCGTTTCGCCATGGGTTTGTAGTTTTATGACATGTACAATGCTCTATGTAGTCCTTTTGTCTCTCTGTCTCTGTAATTTCATCTGATTTAAAGTATGATATGACTTGTACGCTGAAATTCCACTCCCTCCTTCCTAATTTGGACGCAGGCGTAGTGGTCGGCCCCCAGAAGTAAACAAACCACCACAACCGATACGGTCTCAAAAAGGAAGTCGGCACTTGTTCTTGCGCGAAGAAAATAAAAATAAGAGCAATAAAGAGAAGCTCACATATCATTAATAGATGCATTTTTTAGCAAACCGAAAGGCATATCTCTGCACAAGACTTAATTGAGAAACTTGACCGCCAAAACGGCCGAAGTAAACAACCGACAACAACCGCTACGGTCCCAAAAAGGAAGTTCGGACTTAGGCTGCGAAAAAAAAAAAGAAAAAAAGGAAAAAAATATGACATACTTTGTGGCTCACGCGGGTAGACAGAGCATGTAAATATGTGTAAAATTCAAAATGAATGAAAAAAAGGAATATGAATGAAAGCAGGTAAAATGTGGATGCACCCACATACTGTGGGTCACCCATGGCGTGAATGGATGCAACCATGTAAGGAACCAAACAAAGCGGTGGTTAGATCCATCTCAGTGGGTGCAACCACGATGTGAACCAATTACGGAGGGGTATGCCCAGATTTGTAGAAAAATCTGTGTGTGGGTGTACCCACATGTGGAAAAAACAATATGTGGGTACACCCACTGTGGATGGATGCAACCACTATTATAAAAAAAAATAGATGGGTGTACCCATAACGTGGGTGTACCCACATAAGAAAAAATCTGTGCGTGGGTGTATCCGCATGTGGAAAAAACAATATGTGGGTACACCCACCGTGGATGGATGCAACCACTATTAGAAAATAAATAAATGGGTGTACCCATGTAATGTGGGTGCATCCATGCGGTATGGGTATACCCATGTGGGTGCATCCATGTGGTATGGGTATACCCATGCGGTTGCACCCAGATGACATGGATGCACCCACACGGGTATACCCATGTCATCTGGGTGCAACCACATGGGTATACCCATATTGTATGGATGCAACCATATGTTGGCGAGGTGGGTGTGTCCACACTAAAATTTCAAGATGGGTGAATCCATACAATGGTGTATGGATGCACCCACAGACCCCTTACTTCGGGGTCCACCCATAGTGTTTAATTTGGCTCGCCAGCATGTAAGTATGTATTACGGTATATCAGTCATCCTGGAGCAGTATATCAATGCGGGGACGCACTGAAGCCAGAGCGATATATCAACGCAAGCAATGCGGGCCATCCTGCATATGGAGGCACTGAGGCTGGAGTGGTATA
>JARJCQ010000173.1:0-63667 GCA_029281465.1 Mycena epipterygia
TAGCACCCCTCCCACGCTTCTCCTCGGTGGCTATCGACTTCCTTCCTCCCTACTGCACACCCCCCACCCGTCTGCGCTCTTCCACCCTTTTGTGCCCGTCGCTGCGCCCACCCCCCTCCTTCCTTTCTTGCCCTTCCACCACTATCTTGCTTTCCCTTCATCATCATCCTCCCGCACACCCCGCTTTCTCCTCGTCCTCCCTTCCACGCAACGTCTCCGCCCATGACCTGCTCTGGGCGTGCCTGCGACGACCTGGTCTTCCGCGGTGGGAAGGGTACGAGCGGCACCCAGACGCGCTACCTACCAACGAAAGGTGCGTGCTTCGGCTTACTTGAGGTTGCTTTCTGACCCTGACCCTAGTACCCGCCCGCCATGTCAGAAGCTCTACGTCTCTGCGAGAACTCTGCGTCCTCGCTGTAGTTCCGATGAAGACAACGACGGACGACCTCGATGGGAGAGCCCTTCGCTCAGCGCTCCCCGCGAGAGCTCTCGATCTGCGGTCTCGCTCTACCTTTTCGGTCTCACTCTGTGCTCCACTCCCTGCGAGATCTACGAGAGCTTTCGCGGCCCGCTCTCCACTTTCCGTTCTCGCCCTCACTCTACCTCCCCGCTCCCCGCTCTACCTTCCTGCTGCTCTCGTCCCCACTAGCTATCACCCTTCCTCCCCCGTTTTCCTCCGCGCGCTAAGTGCAGACATCGCTCGGCTCTGGACCACACCCATTTTACACCGCACACAGCAGCTAGCCACGCTGGCTAAAAACAGCCCATGTCTAAGGTTTCGTCTTTGCACCAGCACTGGTCAATCGAACAGCTATGACTCCCAGCGATGCACTTGTTCGGCGCTTAGACTTGAATGAAAACCATGAGGTCCCAATGATGATCCTGCCAATGATTGATCTGGATGCATATATTGACAGGTTATGGATATAGGAGGGCCCAGGGACGAAGGTGTAAATAGTGCGTGTACACCGGGATAATTCCTGGAACCGGCGTTCATGAGTTGGACCGGCCGTGTAATCCTACCTACCTACCTACCTACCATACGTGATAGGACCACATTTCTAGGACAATGGTTTATTCGCGTCGCCGTGGGTTTTGAGCACAAAGGTGAGATATCTTCGGTAGTTGATGGACCGCTATAACGCCTCTGACAGGAAGTGGACACATTAAATGCAACAGAGTAATCTTCCATTCATTACGGCGAGTTCCGCGAGAGCTACATTCTATCCTTTCTCAGGCTGATGCGGAGAATGTGTACTCGTGGAGTAACTCCATCGCCGATCTCGTTTTCCTTGAATTTGCTCGGACTGTGCCAAAGATTTTTTTTAATTTCCGCTGCCACTGGGTCTATCCATGCTTGTGGTTTCTGGACAATGCTGCACTAGAGTTTGAAAAAATTTCCGATGAGTGCGCATCGAATTCAAAGCATTTAACCCCTTCTAAAAATATATCAATAAACACAGCTCACCTGAGCGCTGTGCCGATCTTGCCACGGTCGCGAAATATCTCCGTGACAGCGATAGAAACAGATTAGGCTCCAGGAAGGCTGCTCGGTTGCTTTTCTTTGGGACAGAAGTCGCTCCCTATCGCTCAATCCATCACCCACCACTGAGTTGATTGGAAAATATTGCTACGTCGATTCACTCTCTGCGCCTTGCTTAACGAATAAATGCGGTCTCCCTCCGGGTGGGTCGAGGATTAGCGGCACTGCAACGGTAGCGGCCGTACGTCTGTGCTCCATCTGTGAATCGAAAGCTCGATCTTCTCACAACGGCTACATTAGGCGACTCCGTTCTGTACGATCCTCTGCGAGCCATTTTCAGTCCCATCTTCTGGTTCACGTTTGCGTTTGCAGTGCACCATAGCCCCGGTCAACGCAGTACTGTTGGCGCTAATTTTCCTTGTTCGACGAGCATGTTCTTTTGACCAGCGCTAATTCTAAAATTGAATGATCTCCATATGCAGCGGTCTTGTCCTTTCGCCTTTAGCATATTGTACGTCTCCATTCTATAAAACCGTTGCGCCCGGGAACTGTGTTTACTCAACCCTTCTTGCGTTTAGCTATGTACCGGAGCGATCCAAATGACATGGCGTCGACATCATTTATGGCTTCCTGCACACCCCCCACTCCTTCCTGCGAGCTCTGCCCTTCACCTCCATCCATGCAACGACCTTGGCCAACGCTGCAAAGCGATACAACGAAGGAAGTGTTGCAATCGGTACTCAAGCTACGGAAGACCTGGAAGACCGGGCGCGGCGGGGAGCCCGTCTGGCCGCTGGAACTCGAGGTTGCGCTGTTAGAAGGTATGTGTAAGCTGTTCATAATATCAACACGCGGCCCTAACGGCATGGTATTGTAGGTCTGGAGCTGTATCAACCGGAGGACTCCAGGGAGACGCGCATCCTGGGCCGCTTTCCTCAGCGCAATCAGTTTATCTCGGACTACATCTGGGAAAAAACGGGAAAACGTCGCGTCCCCAAGCAGGTGGGTAGCCGTCTGCAACAACTTCGGGAGTCGTGTAAGGGCAAAAAATGTATGTTCTGTCTGCAATTCATGCCGCATCCTACTTATCGTCGCCATCACATAGTGCTGCACCAGCTCTTTCCCTTTCGCGAGCCCGCGTATCCACGGTCCGCTGCGAGTTCGGACGGTGACATCCACTCTCTCAGCTCATCCGCCGTCGCTGAGGGATTATTACCCTGTTCGCAAGCCATACGAAGTACCGTCGTGTACATCGCCATTGTGCCCGAGGGAGCACCTGATCCAGCCAGGAGCAGGAGCAATCCCTTGTCGCGTTCAGACACCGGGGATGTTTTCTGTCCATCAGACCATCCGCGCCGCCTTGTGTCCATCGACCCCACCGTGTGCTTTACTTCCCCGTCCCCGATCGTCGGGTTCTCGCGCTTTACAGTATGTTCCGAAGACCGCATCCTCCACGCTGAAGCCGTTCCGCTAGTGCCCTTGGACTACGAGGCGCCTCGCGCCATGGGCCTCCTATATAGTACCAGACTAGTGCCGAATTGTTGGAAAGTGATACTGGACAGCCCAGGTACGTATATCCTGCTCCAAGTTCATCCACAGCATCACGTACAGATCCACTGCAGACCCCACACGGTTTACGATATTCCAGGAGGTCGTGAAAGACGACGGCCCCTCCATTGTTTTTTCCGCCATATATAAATTCTGCTATCCGAAAGATACCCACCATTCCCCGGACCACCTCATGCACTCCGGATCGCAAATATCTCAGTTCCGCATGAACACCAACGATGACCCCGACAATCCATTGGCCTCATTCGCCGGGCCCCGACACAAGAACGCGGAGTCGAATACCGCTCGGACCCACACCCGGGGAAATTCACCTGCGCAGGGATACCAAAGCCAGGCCTCTTCGCTGTGCTTCCCTCCCGTGCTCTCGAACTATGTATGTAGCAGAGTTCTGTCGATCTAGCCGGCTAACGTCGACTATCCCAGGTATCGTAACGCTGCCGCTGCCCGGCGTTCTGGTTCGCGCGCGCTCGCGTCTCCCCTGCATAGCATTATTTCCGCCCTTCAGAATCATTCGCGGCGAGTGAGAAAGAAGCGGGAACACAACAGGAGCGAGACTATTTCTGAACAAAAATAAATAAAGCAGGACGAGATTTGTGCCAAGGAGGAAACTCGCTACATATTTAATGGGTGCAAGAGCGTGCCGGGGGCACTTCGTTTAAAATTAAAGTATCGTGGGGATCTACTGCGGAGAGTGTCTTTGACAGAGAAGTGATGGAGCTGATTGTGTGGAGCACTCGGGACTGCGGCATGCTGACGGCATGTGTTCCGAAAGCATACTGAATGAGCGGCAACCGGGTTGATAGACATAGAAATTCATCAGCGGAGATAGCTGAGTTTAAAAAGCTTCGGACAGACAGAAGCACGTAATTTTATAAAGAGGGAGACTAGTAGTTTCCTGGTAGGTATTGCAAGTTACTGTGCTAATTGAATGAGCTCTTGTACGATACTCCTTTGAATCTGAGTCCTCCCCATCTGAGAACTAAAATATGAGTCTATAATTCCAGCCGCTATGAGATGCGGCCCACCAAATGCAGCCGGAGTCAGAAAGCCAGAGTAGCATGCTCCACGAATCTTCCACCTCAGCTACGAGTGAAATGATGCGAGTCTTTGACAGCTAGAAGCTGTGTATAGGTTGGTCGCATACGGAGCTCGAGTCTCGGCGTCGCCACCCAGGTCTGGATCCTCGGCATCGACTGTGAAGTAAATATTAACCTATAAAATCAACCAGCTGGGAGATGCGTCGCACCGGATGCGGTCTGATCCGACCATGAATGTCCAAAATAGTGAACTGTTTCTTCTGCACCAGAATTCGCCGCATCTGCTGCAACTTAAGTGTTAGGTCCAGAACAAAAATCAAGGATGAGGTGTTTCACTCTCTGCGTCATCGTCTGTATTGGTTTCCTCCCCTTCGACTGGAAATTGAATCTCAGTGTTGTAACAGTAAACGGAAATGAGATGTGCCGCACTGAATGCAAATGGGGCCGGTAGATTATACACCTCGAAAAGTGGATACCCAAGGTGGTGTGCGACATCCTGGCTTTCCGGGTTGAAGCCTTTTCCCTCGTGGAATTTGCGGAGTCCAGTATAAATGTGATCATTCCAGCGGGAAGCCTGGATTTTTATCTGCAAGTGAACAGCGGGGAATCCGAGCCGTGTAGCTTCATCCCTCCCAAGACGTTCAACCCCTTCGGGGTCATGCGACCAGTACGCCACACAGTCGGGCCATCGGAATGAGGACAGTCCCGCACGAAGATCTTCCCGAGGACATATAAAAAGGTAGCCCGCGGCCGAGGTTGGGTTAGTTGGGAAGAATTTGAGATGAAATTCACAGCCGTGTGTGAGAACTGTGCGTGGGGAGTAATATTGGCATTCAGGGCCATCTGAAACCTAAAATACCACAGGCGCACCATAATCTTCGTGGTTCGAATTGATTCCCAGCCTGCTGAACACATGATTGGCCTGACTAAACCAGGCGCGACGTGAAACATCGACTTTCACCCACTCAATAGAAAGTGTGACGAGGTCCCATTCTCCGATCCCGTCGGACGTGCTGAAACTGTGATGTTCACTGATCAAGAGGGACCTGACACCTGACGTCTCAGAATAACATACCGGGTCCACCCAGTCTCCATAACTTCTCCAACATCAGCCGATGAATTCAACACCCAGGCACAACGATGCAGTGAAGCTGACGCCGGTAAGGCCGCAATTTCACCAGAGTTTTCGAGCCATTCGCCCGACGGGCAAAATACGTTTGCCCCCAGCCGCACTGTCTCGGACTGGGGAACTGAGATAATCTCAGCTTGAGAAAAATGCCACCAGCAGATGAAGTGATAAAGCTCCAGAGACATGGAAGAGACCAGCGGAGTGACCTGCGGCTGCGCTTCATGAAGGACCGCAAAAGGATGTGGTTGTGATGTCCAGAGCGATGAGGGCGGGGGTAGGACAACGCCACTGCTGTCACCGCTTTCATAGTGCATTGGGTCCGCGCACAGCCGACCAGTAGAAGAGCGTATCCAGAGCTGGGATGGGTAAGGCAGCTACAAAGCCCGTCAGCGGACTTAAGATCCTTCGCGTATACCTTACCAGATCGCTTTTGAACTTGGCCTTGAAGTAGTCGCGTGCCTGATGGAAGTCCCAGGACTGTAGACGTGGTAACCATAGAAGATCCTGGAATCCAATACACTCACCCAGTAGCCGTATATGTATACAATTATCAAATGCGAATTGAGACAGCGGCGCATAAACTCTTCCAACAGAATCAAATCTAGTTGAGTCAGACTTTGAATTTCCTATCTGGATGGAAACATGCTAACCGTCGTGAAAAATCGCAGCATGGATTCCAGATGCACTTGCGATGCCGTAGAGCTGGATAATGTTAGGATGTCTTTTCCCCCGGAAAACACATTAGTATGTAAACTCCGTATAACAGTTGAAAGGTTCACCGAAGCCACGAATATTTCGAAACGTCACGACGCCAATCCTGCCGAAATCATTGAGAACAGTGAATCGTCCCGAATCAACACCTATCGACTAACCTCTTCTGCACGGTCTCCATCGTAGATTGCGACTGTCGTATCTGGCCTACGACGACCTATTTTGGCAGAGTATATCCGTCGAACGACACGTCCACGTATAAAGTCGACAACACCGGATTCATAGTCCACCCGAAGCTCACGGAGGAGGTCGATATCTCCGAGGGGGATCGTTCGGAAACCTGCCCATAATTCAGCGCGTCCCCTACTACAAGCAGTGATCGCTCACCGGATGGCACAGCGGGACCAATGTGGTTGATGCTTGTGATGCTTGTGAAGTTCCCCCCCGACAGAACAAAGTCGCTCGCCATGGGAAAAAAGGCGCCCGAAAACCTGCAATAAGTGCTGTCAGAAATATGCAGTCCTTCAATGCAGTGGATGTGGTGACTCACGAAGCACGCCCGGCTTCTCCAGTCACGGATTCAGACTCGTCGTTCATGGATGCTGGTGAGAGTACCGTCAAGCTCTCGTTCCCTTACCCTGTATATAAGAGGTTCTCAAGTTTTTTTTACGGTGGGTTTCCCGAACCCCTCGGATGTGGCGCATCGGCATCGGTCTCCTCCGCCGCCGATGCCAAAAATTAGCGCTTTCCAAGACTTCTCCGAAGCTAAACGGCACCTTTGCGATGGAGATGGCAATGCAGTGCACACGGAGAAGTTATTACTATCTGCGTCAATTGTCTCTCTCTATAAAATTAACTGTGTTTGTCCGAAGCTTTTTAAACTCCGCCGTTGGAGCTTCCGCACCACATCTTTGGTACATCAACTGCATGACTTGAAGAAATCCCACACTTGCTATGAACAAAAATGCCTCGGATTGTTTGAGTTGCCAAGATCATGAGAAGAGGATGACGGACCGCGGAGCGGTCCGTCAACCGCTTGTGTTATTGCATCATAGTCTCCCCACGTGTTCCAAAAAAGAAAATGATATACAGTAGGTGGCCAATATGTAAAAAAGTTCTGGGGTGGAATGTCACGTCATGTCAAATGTATGAGGACTCGTGGTGGTTTTTTATGGCGCCTAGGGTACTATTTCGACGTAGCTTCACAGTAGTATTTCGGCGTGATAGGGGGGTCTTCAACCGGGGATCCCGATACTGATAAGGCTCAGGGAGGGAAGAAACGCGCACGGGCTCTGTAATCCCCCGGCAGTTACCGCGTGGACTCGAGCAGATATTAAACTGACCAAACGAGTGCTGCACACGTTTCAGTCCCGTATATAAGCAACGCACACCATCGGGTCGTCTCCTTCACTGAAAGAAGACGCTGGGACGTACAGATAGAGATGTGCTGTAAGTCGGCGAGGAAGATGAAATATCCCATATACTGGAAGAAAGAACAGTGCGGTTGCACCGCTTAACCTCATAGCAACTCGGAGGTTCAGGCCGGTTCTTGGCCAAAAAAATATCGACCTCAGACCTAAGCTCGTTCCGTCATTATTGCGTCCACACTTGGAGGCGCGATATATATTGTTCCTAGCGCTGAGAGTGCAAGGATCCTACCCTCGTGCACGCCGCACTCAAGGAATCACTATCCCCTCGGCGTGTCCCACACGCACCTTCGCACTGCGTGATGGAAAATTCTCAGAATAACGTTTGAGATTTCTGATAGCCCAGTTCTATCCGAGGATTAGAACAGATAGACTTGTGTTCTCCATCCGATTTATTCGGCGTCCTCCGACTGGAAAGGAGCTCGAGCACCCTGTAGAATTAGATTTACCTTGAGCCACGTGCCAGGCGCGCAGAGTAGCCGTGCAACTGCACGCAATCAACCCCATTGACGTGCAGAAATATAAGTGTGATGCTACCTACCTACCTTTTTACCCAATATCAAGCTTGGCGAGCCAGCCCGGCAACGAGACTGGGAACTCGACGTGAAGCTCACCTGGTGTCGCATACACGGAGTTGCATGCGCGGCATGATTACAGATGTGTCGGTTTTGATCATGAGCTCAATACTCGGATCAAACTTGCTGGGACGTATTATAAGTGCATGTAAGAAAACTGCCATCCATTGAGTGATTCTTCAGAGGCAAAGATGCATAAGCCACTCTCCGTATTATTCAAAGTGTAATTGGGATCAAAGACCATTATCTGATCTGTTTCTATTGGCTGCTTATTCCATTCCAGCTCCTCGTCTGTTAGAGCAAGTTCTTCACACAAGTCCAAATTTGGGACGGTTGGATTCCATTTTGCCAGTATACTGTCTATCCGAATTTTGGCAGATTCAATGCATTCTCTTGGATGTTCACAGCCAAACTGTGCTAATGGGCAGCCACAGTTTTTAAGGCCAATTCCAGAGGGATTCACTTGGTGGGGTTTCCTCACAACTGTTGTTCTCCTATTTGCAATGGTAAGTGCATCATGAACTGTTCGCACTTGGTGGTTTAACCTAAGAAATTTTGCGGCCTGTTTACGACATGCACATTAATAGTGCTGCCTCTTTATTGCAGGGTGTTTCCAAATGGGCATCTCCGATTTTAAGCTGTTACTAATTGACAAACCCATGAATTTCAAGTTATGCTTCTGGGCTGCCAGTATCATTCGCTTGATTTCTTCTGGCAGTGATGTTCTGTGGGATATTGGGATATTGATGTCTTGTAAGAAAATATTCAATATTTGACCTGGTCTAACATTACAACTCTTTGCAGAACTTAGGGCGCGACTCAATTTTTTCCTTTTTTGGCACTTTTTTGAT
The DNA here is from genome assembly GCA_029281465.1 of Mycena epipterygia. Taxonomy (NCBI): domain Eukaryota; kingdom Fungi; phylum Basidiomycota; class Agaricomycetes; order Agaricales; family Mycenaceae; genus Mycena; species Mycena epipterygia. Next base: position 8,783 of record JARJCQ010000173.1, read on the forward strand.
GGTTTGGACCAGGACAGCTGCCCTGGCCTCAAATCTGGGCCGTTCGCCTCGGGAGTATGCTCAATCGACTCGTATCGCGAATACGCAGTTAACCGCACCCTCAGAATTTTTATATGACACTGAGAACTGCTTTGTGAGAGGCAAAAGCAATTACTTTTGATCATTTTTGATCATTTTTTCAGCAGGACAGCTGTTCTACCCTCATTTCTCGGTCTTTTTCTTTGGGAATAGGCTCAATCGATTCGTATTTTAGGTGTGCAGTTAACTGCGTCCTCAGATTTACGGCCCCACCTCCAATACTGCTTCCTGGTAGACAAAATCCCTGGTAGGTCATCACTTTTGATCACCAGTCAGCAGAACAGCCACTGCGGCCTCAGTCCCTGACCTTTTTCCGTGTTTATAGGCTCATTTTACTCATCCTGTCCCTGCGCAGGCAACTGCCGACTCAGAATCCAGAATTACAGATTTAATATAATTTCTGGTTTTTCACCTTCTCCCAGAGAAAACATACAGTGAACGTCCTATAGTGTGTATTATCCTAATACAACTGTATAGTAGACTGGGTAATAGAGTAAAGTGTGACATTTCAACAAAATAATAGTTTGTAGGTGCCTCAAAAGCAGCTCACAGCTGTCCTACATGAAAATCTGCTTAAACGCAAACTCCTGTACCAGCAAAATGCCGTGGGAGCCAGTTGTGAAATATAAGGGTGGTGTGCCCTGCAGATTCAATAGGCGAAGAGATTGAGCCTATAGGCCAAACAAATGATTAAGATCTGAGGCCACGGCAGCTGTTCTGCTGACTGGTGATCAAAAGCAATGACCTACCGGGGATTTCATCCACCAGACAGCCGTACTGGAGGTTGAACCGTAAATCTGAGGACGCAGTTAACTGCGCACTTGAAATAAGAATCAATTGAGCCTATTCCCAAAGAAAAAGACCGATAAATGAAGGTAGAACAGCTGTCCTGGTGAAAAATGATCAAAAGTAATTGCTTTCGCCGCTCACAAAGCAGTTCTCGGTGTCATATAAAAATCCTGAGGAGGCGGTTAACTGCGTATTCACGATACGAATCGAGTGAGCATACTCCCGAGGCGAATGGCCCAGATTTGAGGCCAGGGCAGCTGTCCTGGTCCAAACCATCAAAAAAGTGCCAAAAAAGGAAGAAAAAAAAATCGAGTCGCGCCCTAAGTTCTGCAAAGAGCTGTAAGGTACCTCATCTCGAGGAATTTGCCAGGATGTAGTCAAAAAAATAACACCAGGATGCTCGTTTCTTTCCCTGTACCAGGTATAGCTGTAAATTCCACAGGTCAATTATTTCATTTCTGGCGGGGATATCCAAAATTTGTTTACCGCCTTCAGTAATGTCCAGAATCATAGTTTCATGCGCCACTCTGGCTCTTTCTCCATCCCAAAGGAACACATGTTCTGTTTTAATCAGTGTGTTTTCTATGTCCTTTGGCATGCCTTGTACTCTGGTCAAGTATTGTGCTCTGCCTCCAATGACCATATTCATAATATGATGCTTTCCTTCAGGACTTGGTGCTGATGCCTTCCATCTCTCGAGGTCACCTGAAATTTTCTCAAGCACTGCAGGCCACAGTGTAATATATGGCACATTATTTCCGATCCATGCCCAACATATGACAAGTTTGTCCATCTGGTATTATCCTGATGTCTTCTCCAATTTCACTGATTCACATCTCACTGTTTATCCATCTCTCATGTAGGACTTTTGCTCGATAGGGAGTTCGGCCAAGAGGTAGTGTGAAAGTCTTGTGTTTGTTGAATTTTTCTGTTGACGCTGTGCACCATAATCGCAAAATTTCCCATAGTGTTTCGAGTGAATCCTTAGATGATAGGTATATTGTTGTATCATCTGCAAAGAGTGAGATGACCAGATTTTCGTCTTTTCCAGGTATTACAACATCTTGAAGGTCTGAATTTCGGATCAAACAAGCTAGGGGCTCAATGGCGAGGTTAAACAATAGGCGGGAGAGGGTCTCCTTGTAACTCTTTGAGTACTATGAAAGGGTCACTCAATTCTCTGTTGATCATCACAATGGGGCAGGGTGAAAATGCCGCCCCTGCCGCCCCATTGCCACTAACTGCCGCCAATCTGGCATCAATTTTGTCACACTACCGCCGTCCGCGGAGACTACTGTCATATTCAGAAAGTCCTGGTTAAATTATGGTTTATGAAGTCGCAGGGAACTTCCATTATAAATCTCGTACTCGTGTACAACTTTCTTTGTAGACTCAGAATTTCAACCTTCATAACCTTTGATTCCTCGTACTTTCAACCTAGTACACTGATGTAAGTATTGTGTCTCTGGTATTATGCTGTATTATGCCTGATATAACCAATTCGTCTTATGCCTTCTGTGAAACAGTGAGTAATATAGAACAAACAGAGAATGTGAACAGTCGAAAGACAGTCCCGACAAGGCATTTCCATTTGTCGTGTCTATTTGACCACACAAGAGGATGAGCATGGGCCAGCAAATTCATCAGACCGGATGACACTGACAGAGTACTTAGAAGCAGATATACAACTCAACTGTGAGATGCAAAAATCCAACATATCATGCCGATCAAGTTTCAGCGCCCTTCTTCTTGTCATATATTAGATGAACTTGGATACCTTAGGCATGACAGAGAATTATTCTCAAGGGTAAACTCATTGTCAATGCTGTAGCAAGTAAGTCACAATGATAACTACTTATTGAATAACTTGGTTGGAACAGAGAATGAGTGATTTTCACCCTTCCCATGCTATTGTATGAACATCTCAGAGACAAACGTGGATTAGTAGTCAAGGTGCCAATGTGACACGAAAACTGCCGCCAGCTTCAAGACACTAAAGTGGCATCGAATTTTTGACTTTGCTGCCACGCGGCAGCCACCAAAATGTGCATTTTGCTGCCAACCTGATGTCTGAAGTAATGTTCAGATTACTAGAGGACGAGGTTTCTCTATCCAAATGGAAAATGTATGCTACAGTAATGACCATCTGACACAGTTCCATAGTTTACCAAGAGTAGAAGGCCTTATATTTGTCCAAGATATGCAAGTGCCACCACGATTGCTGCCAGACTGCCGCTATGGCATCAGTGGCGGCACTTCGGCACTTCCACTTTGCCCACACTGGTTGAACATTTCAAGTTTTTCAGTTAAAAAACTGGTGAAAAATGTTTTGAATTTTACAGTAGTTTTTCAGCAAAGAATTGGGTGAGAAATTTGAAACCTTTTCCTGACTTTTTTGAATGTTGTGAAAATGTGGTGAAAAAAGTGCTAAAATAGTTTTGAAGTTCAAAAAATTCATGAAGAAGTTTCAATTTTTTCACTAATGTTTTCGGTAAAAAAACTTGTGTAAAATCCAAAACATTTTTCACCAATTTTTTCACCGAAAAACTTAAAATGTTCAACCAGTGCCATCACAATGGTCTCGGCATTTGTGTAAAAACTTCCAATTGTGTTGCAAAATTTGGGCGGAAAGCCCATGTTACGAGTACTTATGTAATAAGTGATCGTCTATTTCAGAAACTCATCTGAGGATTTTGATGACTTCTAAATTTACTTGTCCGACCTAAACGTTACAAGGCCTATTAGTGGCTGTGTTGAAGTCTTTTTTATTGTGTTCAATACAAAAGATGGGATTCGTTAGTGGCTGTGGATGATTACTCAATCCTGAGGTCGGGGGTTCGATCCTCGCCGCTTGCTTAATTTTTTGAAATCTTGGTTCCGCATGTTCCTGGGCTACGTTCACATCTGTTGCCTGATCTGTGCCAATCTGATGTATAGAAAATTTCCATGATATTGTCGCGACAGCCTCTGAATTTTGTCAGTGAACATATTTGATATGGTAGTTGTAAAGTTTTGCAATATTTTAATACTGCCATATTCAAAGAAAACGAAAACGACGGCTAATTTAACGGTCGGTCCGTGCAAAACAGCGGATGAGTACAAGGTCCAGTAGCACACCAGACCAGGCCAACCACCAACTGTGACTCTGGGTCCAAAGAAAATGTTTGTCTAGTAGCTGAACTATCGGAGAAGTATTGGAAGCCCGAAAGGTGTTAGGTACGCTCCATTTAGCTCAGCCGAGCACTGTTAACGTCTGATAGTCTTCGACTGGACCGCAATGTAGGTGGTAAGTATTGTATGATTATTCTGCCTGCACTGAAACCTGTTGATTCCGACAAGACCAGCATATATTCGCCCTCCCGAAGCTCTTGGGAACAGCCGACAAGTTGATTTTGAAATCAGGAGTGTGACCACTTTCCAGTGACGATAGGCACTCACATGTGTGGATCTCGGTTGCAGATGCAGCCTGGCCAACGGGGACAGTGGTTTCTGGTCCGAACTCGGTGAACAAACTGATGTTCATTCTCAATGGATTGCCTGGAAATTTAGAAATTGACATAATAGTCTGGGAGTTAAAGTAGCAGATGATATTGATAATCCTCTTAGTCCAACTGCATTTTCCCTGGCCCAGGTGGAGTGACGGATCAAGTAATCGGAAATAAAGATAAAAATAACCAGACAATAACACTCTGAAGGGTTGACTTCTTCGGCTCAGTACATATCTCGGCAGTTCCAAACTTTCAGCTGCTTTGCTGCTTGCATAGCAGGAACAATTGATTTACGATGCTCACACTGGTATTTCACTCTAATAATCTGCAGACCCAGCGCTTGTGTCGTTGGCTGGATCCCGTTCTCAGATGAAGGCAGTGATCAGGAGCGACAATGCACCCTGTCACCATCTGATTAACCGGGTCTGTGTACAGTGTACCGGGATGTTGAAATAATGAGCATTTGACGCTATTTGAGTTTGTTGATCCGATTCTGACGCGAATAATGATCACGTGTACCGATCGCTGTTTCCAGGGTGTCGGAAATTAGATTGGAGATGACAGAGACAAATTTCGAATTTGACATCCTTTCTCTTGACTCCCACCACCATGAAGATACAAAAACTCTGGCTTTTCTGCTTTACTGTGCTCTGGATTCTGTGGCTCAGTCACAATCCTGCAGCTCAACCATCTGGCTTGCATCCGCTTGCAGCCGAGGGGGGTGCCCCTGTGGGACGTTGTCCTGCCAATGCCTTAGGGCCGAATAGAATCTATGTGGGACGTTGTCCTGCGTATGCCTTAGGGCCGAATAGACTGTTGGTGACTTCGGTTCCACTGAATTATGAATTTGATTGCGCACAAGACTCTAACTGGGTCAGAATTTTTCTATATATATTATGGATGACTTTCCAATGGTTGTCGACGGCTGTATACTGTACCGACTGTATCCATATGGCTGGCTTGGCTTGCAAACGCCTCGTACAGTATTTCCGAAGAAATGTGATGTCTCGTCATGATTGGATCGATTCCTTCTGGAGGCTCGTGACCACTACTCGATTCGACCCGCAACTCCGTCTCAAAACGTGTATAGTGTATTCAGAGTTCGTCATACAGTTTAAGACTGTAGTGATTTTGGGGGCTTTGTTTTTGATGGTTGCAGCCCGTCCACAACTTGTGGAATGGCACACAGACCGTTTTAGCAATATTAATGTTGTGCAGTGCAAATTTCGTGGTGGGGGCCAAGGTGCACACAAATTTGTGGTCGGGGCGGATGTGAGTCCGTTTTCGTATGGGCCTCAGAAGTTCCTTCATAACCAGCGGAAGCTGGTTTTTGACAGTCATATGGCGAGTGGTAAAATTGGTGACGCTATTCGAGATAATCCATTAAAATATGCAGCAACTTTACCTCTGAGGTCTTTATCTACTGCGCTGAAATATCGTGATTTAGTTAGTGTATGCAAAGCGCACCTGATTGACTGCTCTGGACATCCACCATCTCACGCGTTGCAGGATCGGCTGTTTCAACATGCCTGTGGGGAAAAGACTTGCAAAGATTTTGTTACAATATTCAATATTGAACCAGACAACAGTGTCGAAACTAACAAACGACGCCGTGATCGGAAGGCTGTCATTCGGCAGGACCAGCGCGAAAAAGCAACGGAGCGTGCCAATAGATCAAAATGCAGCCAAGCCTTGTCTCAGAAGCGCCGCGATATGAAGGTGAAGAACACCGCTAAAAGGGCATCCACGGCGTCTGTTGATCGGCCTCCCATCTTTCCGCCGGTGCCGCCAGACAAGTTGTTACGCCACAAAATCATAACAGGAATGTGTGAAGATATCAATCCACAGCAGATAGAAGAATCGGGATGCGCCGTGTGCGGCCAATTGACAGTTAATACTGAGTTGACGCTCATGAGTGAACTTGATTTAAATTGGAAATTACTGAATAGACCAGGAGTTACTCGCAAGGAGAGATGGACTGAAGACGATCCCATCGAGGAATTAGAAGGACCGATATTTGCTGAAGGTTGCAGAAGCGTATGCGTAGAATGCGAATCGAGGCTACGTTCAAATACTTTGCCGTTGTTCAGTTTGGCCAATGAGCTGTGGATTGGTGAGATACCCCCGCAGCTCCGGGACTTATCTTTTGCCGAGAAAATGTTGATAGCCAAGGTCAGGCACAATAGATGTGTTGTCAGGGTCGCTTCTGGGAGAGGTAAAATGAGTGCCAATGCAAACATGTTTGCAGCACCGGTTGTGAAGGTTTATAACATCTTGCCACCGTCAGCCGACGATATAAGTGACGTATTGGCCTTCGTTTTCGTTGGACCGGCACGGCCAAGTGACGAGGATTATGTACGGACCCCAACGTTGGTCCGAAGGCAGAAGGTACAAGATGCCCTAGATTGGTTGAAATTGAACCACTGCGACTATGAGCAGTTGATAATTTCCCAAGAAAATTTGAAAAATCTACCCGAATCTGGCATTCCGTGTGGGGTTGACTGGAAGAAGACAGAGCAGGGTGAATCTAATAACGTCGCCGAAGCTATGAGCGTATATGACAACGGAGATGAGGAAGGCACAACGGCTGGTCCATGCTCCTTTTCCGTCGCGGGTTTAACCGGAGAAGAATATGGGGTCGCAGACATAAAGACATTGAAGATGAAGGCGATGGATCATCTAAAAAGGAGAGGTGATGTTCTGGGTGTTGGGCAATCAGAGGAACCAGAATCATTGTACAGGAATGTCCAACTATACCCTCAGATGTTCCCGTGGCTTTTTCCGTACGGTAAAGGCGGAATTGGCAATCCTGTACACAAGCGCCGGATGTCTGAGATGAGACATAAAAAACAATTACTTATGTACCACGATAAACGTTTTCAGACGGACCTATACTTCCCGATGATCGCTTTTAACGATGGTCAGATAAAGGCAGGATCGACCGGAAGTCATCTGCTTGCCAAGACTAAAAACTTTAAACAGGTGGCTGAACGCTTGCAAAAGGTAGATTCTGCGGTCTTATCCGACCTGGCAATACGATTGGAGAAGGGAGAGCATATCAAAATAAAATCCAAGGAAGAGCAATTGTGTTTTGACTTGTTGAACGACTTGGAGCATGTTGGCGGTCATGTCAAAGGTTCTCTGACTTCTAAGAAGTATATGCGCAACGAGGTGTGGGCCATTATATCATTTCTAGGGGCACCAACTTGGTTCATTACCTTTTCTCCGGTCGATAACAACCATCCGCTCTGTCTGTACTATGCAGATGAGAAGCTGGAATTTAGTCCTGCACTCAGAAGTTCCAATGAGCGACTGAAACTTATATCTAGAAATCCCGTTGCCGCCGCCAGATTTTTTCACCACATGTCACAGTCTTTCATAAAAAATGTGTTAGGTGTGGGTACTGATCACCCGGGCTTGTATGGTGAGACCGATGCGTATTATGGAACAGTGGAACAACAAGGTCGACTCACATTGCACATGCACATGTTGATATGGATTAAGAGTGCACTGTCACCCAAAGAAATTAGAGACAAGATGATGCTGCCTGACGCCGCGTTCCAAAAGGACATGATAGCTTATCTGGAGGCATGCCATGTTGGAGAATTTTTGACAGGTACCATGGCCGAAATCAAAGCAAAGGTGCCGTACATGAACAAAGAACGGAGGGGGATGCATGATGTTATATTTGATGAAGTCATTACTGCTGCTCCAATAAACTATAAAGATCCTACGCAAACCTTGCCCGTCCCACCTCCGCCTCTGTGCATTGACTGCACAAAACTGCTGTGTGAAAATTGCAAGGACCTCCGAAATTGGTGGGTGGCGCATGACAATACGGTTGATGATTTAATTTTGAGGTCTAACATCCACTCGTGTCGTAAACCTGTTGCTGGAACAGATTTATCCAAACCTATAGCACCTGGGGCGAGGATGCGAACAGAAGTCCGTGGGTGCTTACGAAAAGATGGAACATGTAGTGCTAGATTCCCAAGGGACGTGTTCATTAGGACGGAGGTAGATCCAACAGATGGAGCTATCAACGTCAAGAAACTGGAACCAATGTTGAATTGTGTTACACCAGATGTAACTTATTGCATGCGGTGTAATACAGATGTCACTAGTCTGTTATCAGGAACGTCAATTAAAGCCGTTGTGGCATACATATCCGACTACGTTACCAAGGTCACGTTGAAGTTATATCATATCTTCGACACCATCAGTGCTATCTTGGATAAGAAGAATAGCGAGGGAATTGGTAAGACAGACAGGTCCGTCGAAAACACTCGGGTTATGGTCATGCAGATGGTCAATTCCCTAACATCAAAGTTGCAAATTGGGAGTCCAATGGCCTCACTGTACCTACTAGATAATCCTGACCATTACACGAACTATAATTTCAAGCCCTTTTGGTGGAGGTCTTACGTGTTGGAAGTTAAGAAAAGCTGGCCTGCAGAATCCAAACAAGCTGGAATGCCTGTGGAATGTTCCTTGTCCGAGAACGAACCCAACGAAGACGGCAGTGATGAAACTGGCACAGTGCTCTTAATGAAAACGGGAGACCAGTACTTAGGAGTAAGCAATGTAGATGATTATGTGCATAGGCCACAGATATTCGAAAACACCAGTCTTTACGATTTTATCCAGATGACAACTCGTAAAAAAAGAACAAAAAAACAACGGACAGAGTTCGAGGAAAGTTTACGCGAGAAATTGGAAGGGGGGGATGTTGAGATGCCAGACCTCAGGCGGCCGACTGCGGACGACGATGACTGGCTTGACGATGACATTGTTGAAGTCAACGAAGAACAAGTTGGCGATGTGGACGACGCGGTATCCTCACATGCCTTTGCCCCGACGCATGAACTGTATAAAACATACTACATTCGCTGTGATCGAAGAGGTTTGGTCAATATGGTTCCGAACTTTGTGGGAGGGTCATTCCCCAGAGTCGATCAAGGGGATCGGGAGTTCTATTGTTGCACAATGATGACTCTGTTCAAGCCATGGCGCAGTGGCAAAGACTTGAAAACTAAAGTCGACAATTGGCACGAGGCGTTCTCGGATAATAAATTCACAGATAAAGCACTGAAATTGATGCGGAATTTCAATGTCAAATATGAGTGCAACGATGCCCGCGACGACTTTTCTGCTCAAGATAGACAAAAGAGACGGGCATTGCCGGGTTTCGGCAAGAGATATGAAGGAGACGATGATGAATCCGACGAGGAGGACTTGGCGACCTACGGCGAGGGTGAACTCTTGGCCGATGATGTTAAAAAAGACATACCGGGTCCTGCCTATATGGCTCGGGAGGAGTTGATGAAAAAAGCCGAGAGTATTGTGACGACGAGTGGATGGATAAATCGAATACGATCCCCCGGTGATGTGCCGGAACGCGTGATACCTAAAAGCAAGTTGAATGGGAATCAGTGGAAGATAAAGATAGCCAAAGAAAGAGCCGACATTCTGGAAGCTAAATTCAAGCACGCACCCAATCATTTCAAGAAGAAACAAATTGCAACGGATCCCGGATACGTTGATAACGTGTCAGTGCTGGACTCTTATTATTTCACGAAGTATTTCAAGGCTAAGGATAAAAAGGCTCAAAAAGTGGTGGAAGCTGTGAAGAATGAGTTTAATTTGAATGAAGAACAGGAACGGGCCTTCAAGTTGGTGGCGAATCATTCTATAGCTGACCATCCGTCTCAGTTGAAAATGTACCTAGGAGGGGTAGGAGGCACTGGTAAATCTCAGGTTATCAGGTCGTTGCAGCGATATTTCGTCGAACGGGGTGAAGCACATCGATTCCTGGTGCTTGCGCCGACAGGTACTGCAGCAGCTTTGTTGGGTGGTAGCACATATCATTCTGTCCTGGGAATTGTGGATGGACTGGAGGGTGAACGCCATGAAGGTATTGGGATCCGAAAGATTCAAGAGAGATTGAGAGGTGTGGATTATATCTTCTTGGATGAAGTATCAATGGTATCGAGTGCTGCGATGTACGCTATAAGCGCGAGGCTGGCTCTCGCATTGAATGAACCTAATGCAGCATTCGGCGGAATGAACATGATTTTTGCAGGTGATTTTGCTCAGTTACCTCCGGTGCAGGCTGGTACTTTGTTTGGACCCGACGCATGCATAAGCGGAAATAATGGTGCGAGAGGTGCTGTGGGACGGCAAAAGAACAGTATTGGTAAGATGATATGGCAACAGGTTACTACCGTTGTGATCCTGAAAAAAAACATGAGACAGACGACGACATCGGAAGGCGACACAAAATTGCGTACCGCGCTCTCAAATATGAGATATGGTGCTTGTACTAAAGAGGACCTGGCTTACCTCGAGAGTCGAACCATTAGTAGACGACCTGGCCACCCAAATTACACGGACGTTCGCCTGCGGAACATATCCATAATAACTGGTCTGAACTCCCAGAAGGATAAAATTAATCAACTGGGTTGTGAAAAATTTGCAGAGGAGACTAACCAAGAATTGGTTCATTTCTACTCAGATGATGTCCTGTGCGACGGTGCTGACGAAAGAAAACCAAAGGGGGTTAGGAAAAAGAAAAAAGTGCAAAAAAAGAAGGTTTTGAGCAAAGTTGATCAACAACAATTGTGGGATGCATGGCCCAGCTCGACAACTCTGCATATACCTGGAAAGCTAAGTTTGTGCCTCGGCATGCCAGTCATGATACGCAACAACGACGCCACAGAACTGTGCATCACAAAGGGCCAAGAGGGCTTAGTCGTGGGTTGGCAGGAGGCAACCGGTAATTCCGGACAGAGGATCCTGGACACCCTTTTTGTGAAGTTGATTAAACCGCCACAGAACGTAACAGTGGACGGTCTGCCTATGAACGTAGTCGCATTAACGAGAGGCACTAAAAAAATGTACTGTGGTATGAAAAACGATACCATGATTCACATATCTAGGGACCAAGTTGTTGTTCTCCCGAATTTCGCCATGACAGACTATGCATCACAGGGTAAATCAAGAGACTTCAATGTTGTTGACTTGAATAATTGCAGGACACACTACTCTTATTATACAGCTTTGTCGCGAGGTACGTCCTCGGATGGAACGGTGATATTACAGGGTATGTCGCCAGCGAAGATTACGAATGGAATTTCCGGCTTTTTGCGCCAAGAATTTAGAGAACTTGAAACACTCAACGAAATCACTGCTCTTAAATATCATAATCAATTGGATGCTAGTGTCAAGGGGATAAATAGACGAGCCATACTGCGAGCTTACCAAATTCTCAAAGGTGGGACATATCAGACACCAGGTTTGCACGAATCTCTGAAATGGAAGTATGGGGACGCTCCTTTAATGCCTGAAGTGGATCCTGCACAAAATCATGATCTATTGATAGACAGCGACAAACCGAAGCCCAAAAAAGTTAGAGAGGTTAAGAAGAATGGGAAAAGAGCAGCTGCAGATATGCCCACTGCGCAACCTAAACCTAAAAAGACTAAGTCGAAAGTACCACCGCCTGTTGGGACGACTTGGGATTGTGTTAATTACAGCTGCGCGTACGATGCGACTGTGAGCACGCTCTACAATATATGGCAAGATGACGGAGCGGAATGGTCCGCAAGATTCAAGGATGTTGGGGATCATGCCGGTGTTCTGGCAAAAGCTTTCGAGTCTGTACATATTGGGTCAGCCAGTTTGAATGCAGCTCGTGACATTATGCGAACTTCGCTGCGACTGGAATTCCCGAACATATTTCAGATGGGCCACTTCCTTACTAACATCGACGACTTGGCTGAAAAGTTATTCGGCACAGAAGATTGGGGTTCATCCCAAATCAAATGCACTCGGTGTGATTGTAGTGAGGATATGGTCCCAGATTTTGCAGCTACACGCACAATAACTTGGTGTGAGAGGTTGAAAAGACGCTATAGAGATGACTACAGCATATCACACTGGCTGAAGGATCAGATGATTAGAAAAACAAGCCAAAAATGTATTTGTGGAAACGGGATGCTGAAAATAGTCCGGGTAAATACGCCACCACCACTGTTGTATTTTACCCTGTCTGACACAACGATCTTGATCGACCCCGCAATAAATCTGCTCATAGGGGAAACACGACAAAGATATGCACTGAGGGGAATCATATATGGCGGCGAAAATCATTTCACTTCGAGGATTGTGAGGCCCAATGGCGAGATGTGGTACCACGATGGAATAGAGACAGGCCATACAACGGTGAATGAGGGATCTATACATTCACTGGAACCTGATTATTTGAATACCTGTGACCGAGGAGAAGTCGGGAGAACCGCCATCGGAGTAATTTATTCGATCGGGGATTGATTGAAAGCCTCCGTCGTACCATCCTGATTGAATGGGTAAAGCTGCACCTTCAATGTGGATGGAAATGTAGGATCTAAGAGAATAACATCAGAGGGAAGCAGGAGGCTTCAGAAGGATTCTTGGCAGTACTGCCGGACACATCATTCCTGACTTGAAGATGTGACTGAGGGAGGTAGGCGTCAAGGAGGTGGTCACAGCGGGATTTATAGGCAGAGGTCGTCAGCGTATGGTGCATGGTTATATGGAAGGGTGGGGTTTTTTTTTTCTTTGTTTTTTTTTTTTGACTAAGTCGGTACCGGGTAAAAGGACATAAGTACGAAGTTCCTGCCGGGCGAAGCCACGGCCCCACACCCCAAGTGATATAATACTCTCAACAGGCATGTATTAATTCTATTGTAAGCTTTCTCCTGATCGAGGGCTACTATTATTCCATCCTCCTCTGCAGCTACTGCATAGTTCAGGAGGAATTTTGCAAGCTTGACTTGATCCTTTATTTTCCTGCCTTTCATAAAACCAGCTTTGTCAGGGTGCACAAGAGATGGAGCTACTTTCATCAATTGTAGAGAATAAGTCTTCGTCATTAACTTGTAATAACAGTTCAGGAGAGTTATCGATAGTTGCTGATCAAGGATCTATCTCCCTTTTTAAAGAATGGATAGAGGCATCACACTTAAATTTAGAGCTTTCCACGATGCCATATTTTTCAATGTTCTCAAAAAGCCTTGTGAGGAAAGATAATACTGTACTATTACATTCAATTCGACAGGGGGGGTGATGCGTGACATGTTGAACATATTCGACACTCTGACACAGGCCACATTGGACCGTGACAACCCCAAAAAAATTGACACCGTCCCACAACGACGCGGGGACATCGTGGATTCGTTTGGGGCTTTTTGCGGAAGCAGGGAAAGCAAGGCAAATATTGGTTTAAATTCATTGTCTTGGGAGTGGTTCTCCCAGTGATTTTGTCAGAGTTTATTGTGTTTAGGTTGCTATGAAGGTAAAAATTGACGAAAGACAATATATCTAGCCAGTTTCAATGTAGGGGATGTACAAGATATTTATTTGTGGTCTTTTCGCTGCTGAAAGGCATTTTTGGAATTTTGTGACCCGTCGAACCTATTCAACAACCCCCCCTGTGACCCGTGACGAACAACCAAATTTCGTCGCCGACAGGTGTGATGCGTGACTGTCGAATTGAATGTAATAGTACAGTACATTGAATGATACCTGGTCAGTTCCTTTGCTTTGGTGGAATAAGATGTCCAGAATTTTGTAAAATTCATAACGAACACTTTGTTCTTATCAATTTCTACAGGGCAACGAAAGCACTAAGGGTCGCAACTTCCCCGGTCCATTGCTCCTAGTAGCGTGGGATTGCCACATTTCCTTCATTTCCCTGATCACGGAGAAGATGACAGCAGACTTGCCCGATGACTCGGGAAAATCCCGAGTACATCCCACCGCCGCCACGTAAATCCTATCCGGCGCGGAGAGACCCGTTACACGAGTTCTGGAAGGAAATCGAACAGATTCCTATGTCTGTGACCGCGGAGAGTTTTCGCAATGTCTTGTAAACTGGCTCAAGTCCTGTGCCAAGGCATATGACATGGCTGTGGTTCCAGGGCCCCAGGGACATTGGCGTCGGGCCGAGCCATTTATAACAAACCTATGATAGAAGAGCAGCTTCGCCGGCAGGACGTGACGTTTAGCGTCCTGAGGCTTCTACATTGATTGATACTTATGTCCAACTTCCGCTGAGTGGTCCGATCTCAGCAGCCGCGCAGCTGACAGAACCTGAAGCGCTCGAAATAAAACCTCCCATCGGTATGACTGTTGCCGAGATCCTCAAATATCTATTCCGAAGGCGAACGGTGTGAAACTGATCCCAAGCGCGGGCAGTTTCAACTTCTAAGGGTGTTACAAGTGCAAGACTGATTATAGTACTGTGGAGAGATGGATGGCATGGATGTGCCTGAACGTCTGATAATCTCGGCTACTGATGATATCTCAGCGCTCATCACATTCGTTATACTTGGGACAATAGCTTTCTTTACGCTCTTGTTCTTACTGCGCCTGTCCTTTTCCCAATGACAGATTCGCGCCAGCACCCGATTTTCTATCGCAGTACAGCTTCTGTGTTTCTGGCATACATTGCGTGTTTTAGAAAGATCTTAAGATAGAGGTCAAATACGCGCCACCCGTGTATTCGCCGCTACAACACCGCCATCCCACGGGGGAAAATCGGTCGGTAGAAGTCACCGATTTGGAAATCTTCGAGCGACGAGCGTACGAGACAATTTAACATCTCCCATCCCGTTAATCATCACGGAAGTCTGATGATGACTACGGAAGCACCTGTAGCTGGTTATTGAAAGGAGAAAAGAATCGCCGTTGAAGAGAACTGGAAAGAACAAAATTTACGCGACGCGACGCGTCTGTTTGCGCGTGCGTCGCGCTTGATGTCGGCTTCTGCATCCGAAACGACGATGTCATCACCGCTCGCCCTGATCTCCACGGCCACTTCACTTCCGCCATCCACACTTTCGCCATTACGGCGTGCCCATCCATCGACGCAAATCCTTCTCGGTCCTGCCCCCCTTTTGTCGTGTGCTACGCGCCCCAAGTTCTGCGCCTCGTTCCCAGTGCGCTGTCGCACCCGCGCTGATTAATATCATGGTTCCACCTGCCCGCGGGCCCACCCCGGCGCTGCTCGCGTACCGTATTTGCTCCTCCAGAGTCAGGCCCAACGTGGCGTTTCACCCAAACGAGTGCGCGTAAAATCCTCATTCGCGCTCGGGTATGCATCCGGTGCGTCGTACATCCTTTCCTCTCTTGCGCGCTGCAACTGATTTGGCATTTCAGGACACCGCGTGCGTTCCTCTTCCCCAGTCAATTTCAGGTTTCTGTATCAGCCATAAGATCATTGTATCGTGCAGTACGTCTTTTGCTCGCATCATTCGCGATGTATGGGTTTACGATGCCCATATTCCGCGTCTAGACTCGGGGTCTCTCCACTCGCCCTTCATTAAGCCCACCCCCATACCCACGATACGCACGAGTCTGCGATATGCAAGGGGTGAACGCAGGACGCGGCGCCCCGTCACATTTAAATACGCGCCTCGGGAGAGGAGCGCGCGCAATATCAAAGGCCACGAAATAACCAGAAGCACGGCGTATATCTGGAGGTCTCGCGCAGCGTTCCTCCCATCCCCTGATCTCCACCCGCGCACGCCATTGCCACGCAGTTGCTCCCTCGCGCTTGCTCCGACCTCAGCGTCGCCTTCTCCCCACGGTGTTGGCGTCCAGAAGGAAATTCGTCCCGGGCCGCTCCCCCAGCATGCTGCTACTCGTTGTCCATTGACCCATACCTCGATCCTCGCTCGCTGAATTTCCAGCGTCTGCAGTTCTGCAAATCACGGACACCTGCGGTGTTGAAGGCGGACAGGCATTTCCCATCCCCGAGGGAATGTCGCTTTCGTACTGGCTACAGGGTGTCTGTACGTCTCCTCTCCTCGATCATCGCACCACAGAGCAGCTTCCTCCATCCGCGGACGTTGTGATAATAGGCTCTGGGGTACATTTCTCCAGTCTTTGGTGTCCTCAAAAATTGATAAAAAATACTACATAGATGTCCGGAATGCTCGCACCTACGAGCTACTCGGGCGTCCCAATTCCCCGAAGAGCATTGTGATCCTTGAGGCGCGCGAGATGTGCTCTGGGGCAACCGGACGAAATACGGGCCACTGCAAGCCGGACCAGGTGTGAGCTTATATATATGTCCGCACCAGTGACTCTGATCATCCTCTTTAGTATTGCGGCTTCGGAAAGTACGAGAAACTCTGGCGCCGAGCAAGCCAAGAAGGTGAGGTTTTTCCATACACCTCATTCGAAAAAATCATTTATCCCACCAACTTCTCGAACACGAACTGGAAACATGGGGTCGCATCGTCGAATTCGTGGGAAGGAGAAAGTCGACTGTGATTTGTGGGTGGAGGACACACTGGACGTGGCCATGTCTCCAGAAATTGCGGAGAAGGCTGTAGCTGTGTTCGACGCGTACAAAGTCTGGCGGCGAGGTTGACCACATCAAGTACATCTCCGACCCCGCTGAGGCCGAGAAGGCATGCAGCATTTTTCGTCATTTATTCAGCCACTTATCCAGCGATCCAGATCTCGCGCCTCAACGGTGCGCAGGCAATTTGGGCATGGAAAGCCTCGACGCTCTATCCGTGGAAACTCGGTGCGTACACGTTTAAATCCTTTAGAGTCGCGCCATAATGCTTTACAGTGGCGCACATGATGAAGACGTACCTCGGCAAAGGGCTCAACCTGCAAACCTGGACGCCTGTCACTTCCTTCACAGCGTCGGCCAATACCCCGGGATTATGGGACGTAAACACCGAGCGCGGCGCCATCTCGACACCCACGGTCGTGTTCGCGACGAACGCAGATACGTCCTCCGTCTTGCCCTCCTTCACAAAGTACATCCAGCCGACCGCCCACATGTGCAACAAGGTCGTCTGACAGCCGCGGTCCTTCGCAGGGGGGAAGGCGTTGCAGAATTCGTACGGTGTCATGGCGGCGGGCTGTACAGCATCAACATGCGCGGCAGAGCGCGGACAGTCTGCCGTTCATTGGGCCCTTACCGGACCTCCCTGACCAGTGGATCTGCGCAGGCTTCCACGGGCACGGTATGGTGCACATATTTACCTGTTCGCTGGGTGTTACACTGAGGCAGGGTGGGACGTGGGCGGAGACAGGATTGCCGGAGTGTCTTGGACTGACACCAGAGCGGCGGGCCAAGATCGGGGACGCTCCGGACTTTAGAAAGCCAGTCGTTTGAACGTCGAGTGCTCAACACCAGTGTGCGATTAATGTAATTAGATTATGTGAGTACGTCGAATGGAATGCAGCTACAGCACGATATTCATCGTTTATTCTGAAACAATGTACTGACGCAGGCCGTGGATTCAGTGTCTTGGGAATTCGGCGACATAGCCAGCATGGATATCGCAATAAGTCGCGCTATACATTTTGCTTCTTAGGATTCCGGCTGAAATGCGGCGTATAAACGTTGGTGCCGTTATTTTCGCTGATTCTTCAAATTTCAGCATCTCATCGTGAGGTTCTTCTACTAAGCGCTCTGGTGTCTGGGGTGTCACCGTGTATGCGGTTGGAAGAGGGCTTCACTGCAACACAACATGGAAATTGGGGTCCATGTCCTAGGCGCTGTGGAGCCTGTCTATCAATGCAATCGCTGGCAGGAACGAAACGTCGGAAGGCTTCAAAAACGCCATTGGCCAAGTCATTTTTGGGGGCTCCTCGTGCCCGAAGACAAGCATCGCACCAGTCTCCGGGTCTCCTCAGCCTTTCACACACAAAATATGACGCCTTCTCCGCAACGGCCCGGCCAGCGCTTATAATCGACATACCGGGTGCTATCTCATCACAATTCTGTGCTTCACCAGTCCAAACCGGCGGCTAATACCCCAAACCGCACCATTGGCGCCGTCTAGGTATGGGAAAGTTTGAGGACACGTGCTGCGTATTCCAAACATGCATCGCGTCTTCCCAACGTCGAACATGAGGTGGAAGAATTTTAGGAGGCCTGCCGGCGGCTGGATCCCACGTCACATCTTGATAAACACGACGAATCTCCGACTATGCGCCACAGGCTCATAACATCGCCATAGCTGTACTTATGTTCGGCAAAAAACTCAGAGGATACCTTAGCCGGAATCGGTCAGCACGGTTTACCAGTATATCTATTTGATGGAGACAAACCAGTATAATTATTAATCGTCCGCGAGGAGACATCTATTGGTATTGTGATGTGGATGAAGCTGTTGTAAAAGAGCCGAGATAGTATCCGTACCAAGTACTTCCAGCCCATGAGTGGCAGTGCCATGACGAAAACCAGAGCGAGACGAGCAATCCTAGGAAATTGAAAACATAAATTAATTCTGGGTATTCGGCGGGAGCTTTTTTTCCGGAATCCACTAGAGACGTGAACGGAAAGAAATAACTGCTGTGGAAGACAATATTTTCCGTTCGGGTCATATTCCAGTTGCGGTTGTTCAATTTGGTTCAACTTGTCAAGTCGCTTTCACAACTTGCACATGAGTGATACCAATTCCCGCCTGAGTTCGCGTGATGCAATAAGTCAAGCGCTGCCACCGAAAGGCTTTGGAGCCGTTCCAAGCGACAAACGAGCAGGAGCAAAAGTAGGCGAGGTTTTCGGATCCCCGGACCGTGGTACATCGCCACTGCCACGCATCATCCAAATACTGCCCAACACCGAGCAACTTGCCACCGAACCACGCCCAAACGCCATGCCAGACGCACAGAGTGTATTGCGTGCGACCACGGACGTGCCCAATCTTTGCCATTAGACGCACAAACTCCACCGCACTGGCCGCCCCTCCGCATCATCAGATTCCAGATTTCGCATGGTGGCATTCTTTAGACTGGCCAGATCTAGATTGTACATTGACGTTGCTCGACCTCTCCCATCGCTTAACAGTAACTGCCATCCAAACTCTAGAGACTAGTCCAGAGGTCTCCTTGGCGAGCCTTGGCGAGCATAGGGCCACCGAAATCTCGAAGACTGCGCCGTGCTTCGAATCTTGTTCCTATCCATCTATCATTGGGCAACATCTCCTCAAATGGGCATCTCTTGCATGAGAGGCATCCGTCATGTCGGCGCGTTGACTAAGATCGCTATTTTAGTCTTAGACGCCCGTTCCAAGTTTATCCCAAGCATTCAGATCGCGTGTGTGTCTCTATTGGTATCACAGTCGGTACATTGCCCCATTCTCCAGCTTACCCTCGCGTTTTACTACCAGTCAATGGAGCAAGATTTGGGGGACCAACATCCTGGACGATATTGCTTTGACACTCTGGTCGACGATGGGTCGGAGATTGCCTCTCCGCTGGTCACATTTGTGCCCATCCCAGTCGAAGGCTTCAATAGATACGGTCGAGGGAGATGCATGTACGTCCACTTACGATGACGATCATTGCACGACGAGTTAAGATGATCTTCTAGCAAGAAAGCTGATACCACATACATCGTTCCTCCCGCATCCAGATCATTCTTTCGGTAGTCGAAGCCCGGTCGATCAGAAAGACACCACTGACGATACATTGCAGCAAACCGATTGCAGAATGGATCCCACACCGGCATCCTGAGGGGGCCCTGTATTTCATGCATCCAAAAACAGTGAGCTGACGCCCAACCTGTTGTGGCTATCACTCATTCTGCCGTCAGAGGACCTTCACAGATGCAAATTTATACGATGATGTTGTCCTTTCACGGATAATGTCCTGCATTGCCGGGCTTCGACTCAAAAAAGCTAAAGCCTCTCTGGAAGATTTCGCTCAAAACGTCGACGTTGTCCTCGATCTCAACGAAGACGAGCCTGAGAATATCAAGTGCGGGTATTACTTTGTCGACCACAGCTCGCGGATTCCTTTCTGGCTGGACAAATTCAACATGAGCCAGCTCAGTCGATGGAAAGCAGTTCCCGGCATACTTTCAGAATCTCACGTCCGTAAGTGGCCTTTATCTCGGTGGGGACGCCCGTTAAAAGACTTAGATCTGGGGCTTCAAATCGAATATTGGTCGGTTCCGTTTCACTAAGGTGAATCTTCAGCGCCTTTGTGGAGCTTGAAAAGAATTAAGAACCCATTTCACAGCGACGTCGTCTGGTTCTGATACATTCTAATTCAGGCTGCACTGTGACTTGTTCCCGTCAGCCTTTGCTATGTCGCCGGATCTGATCCAGGGCTTGCGTGATACGATTGTGTACAGCACCGCAGGTATTTTTTCGCGTATCATCTGTTGGGACAGTGCTCAAACATTTTAAAGATGTTCTGACATCGCCAACTACCCTAATTCCATTTCCAGTCGATGGTCTCTTCAGGATGCTCGCGTTGACCGACGTAGTGAAAGCTGACGTGTATGGAATGAAGACTGAATCCGGCGGCGTTTGTGTCGATCGGGGATCATCCTGCGTTCTCGGTGCGTTCGTTGTTGTATATCCAGTATGCACTGTTTAAACTGTGCCTCAAAGCTCGTTTCATGCTCCTCTTTGGTACGAGGCGCAGATACCGTTTCCTTGAATCATTTACTCAACGACCGCTTTCGCAGCGGTTGAACGATTCCACCACTTTCACGGCGAGCTTTCGGCTCGCCT
This sequence comes from Mycena epipterygia, assembly GCA_029281465.1. Classification (NCBI taxonomy): domain Eukaryota; kingdom Fungi; phylum Basidiomycota; class Agaricomycetes; order Agaricales; family Mycenaceae; genus Mycena; species Mycena epipterygia. The sequence continues at coordinate 29,673 of JARJCQ010000173.1, forward strand.
CGACAAAAAAAATTCGGTTTACGACGACACTCTCAAGCCATCCTATTTTGCCAGGGTGTTATCATCCATTCTCTTCGGCATACCAATGAGGCATCTTAAGGACCTGGCAGCTGCGCATATGGATCGATTAGTTAATAAACTGTCTTTGATTAAGCTTATCAACAAGCTCCGGGCGGAATGGCAAGATCTCATTCTTTATGTAAGCCGTTGTTTATGGGCGTTATTTGTCATTCACGCTGCGTAGTCCACCCTCATTCTCAATGCAAACGTCGCACTTCTTGCGGTGCCCGGCAGTGAAGCTTCCCCAGTGTCACAGGTTTTCTGCTACGTGTCCATCTGCTTCGGCCTTGGCTCCATCATCCTAGGTACGCTTCTAAACCAGATAGTCTACATCGCTAATTACTCCGCAGGACTGATATTAACACGAAAATATCGTTTGAGTGCTGACGACTCGATTACGCTTGAGAGCGGAGTACGTATGAGGTCTTGTTTATAAGCTTGCGTCTTACGATTGCATAGTTACAATCTTTCAACAAAACGCGATCTGGACTCGCCTGGGAGTCGCTGGCAATTTTGTTTTCTCTACCATACGTTTTCATGATAGCGGGGTACGTTCTCAGACGCCTTTCTTCCCGATAGATATTTTTACTAACTCCGCACGAAGCATGGGCACCTTCCTCATTGGTTTCTTGGTACTGGTTATGCAGATCACCAGCCGCGCCGTGGGGATTTTTCTGCTAACAACTGCTCTAACCATCGGTGTCGCAATATCTGCCTGCATCGTGATGTCCGGCATATTTTCAGTCTCCGGCATATTCTCAGTCTCCGTCGAACGCATCAGCCGACCATTTAGATCCGCACTTTCACGATCACGCCCAAGTCTGGATAGCGTCGGGGCGAAGTCAACCTGTGATAGCAATTTTGGACAGCTGGCTAAAAACGATTCCGAAGTGTAAAATGCCGGATAAGACATATGTCGTTACAAATGGTGACCTCATAAATTCCTTGTGCCGCCTATATCGATCTAGTCCCAGGTTTCCCCTCTGATTTGACTTGATGCTAGTCTCTCGTAGACAGACACTTCAACAGATGAGCTCGCACCTCGCTTGTAACTTGATGCGCATTTTCACTTCGGGATGATGTAACCCGGCACCATGCTGCTACAAGACAGAGCACTCACGGTCGTGTCATATCTATATATTCCGGAGGACCGTCTTGCTGAGCGGAACGGCGCGTATTGCTCTTGTGGTGGGCCTGACTCATCAGGAATCTCACGCAGAAACGAGAACTTGTTCCGTTCATCACTAAGAAATACCATTCCAGTATAAGACGGTTAAAGTGTTAAAAATGTCTCCGAAATGGCATTGTCCCTGTGCTCAGGCCATTGCGGCCGCAAGTAACTCTGAAAATATGGGGTTCCGAAACCAGCTAATTCGTGCATATCAGACACGCAAGTAAAGTAAACCAGGGAACGTACTGAGCGGATCCCACCCTATCACTGCCTCAAAAAATACGGACATCAGCAAGCGGATCTGTGGTCATTCTCGGCGGATACTCACAGAAGAGGCGGGACATTTGAAGCCCGAGTTGTGCCCAGTAGTAATGTCGGTGAACGCCGTCGGTGCCTTCGGGTAGAGGAAGGGATTGAGGAATCCCAGGACGGGTTTCCCTGCAGCGAGGAGGCGGTCGTTGATCAGGGCAATGATAGAAGCAAAGGTCGGCGAGGATGCGCTGGTCCCTCCTTCAAGGATCACTTGATTGTCGGCGACCATCTGGAAGTTCCATCCCTGTGTAGATACATCGGGGTAGTCGCGTCCGGTCTTGTTGAATGTCCCGTCAAAATCAGCTGGGACTGTCTGCAGGAAACCGGCGATTGCCGCGGTCTGATAGTACGGAGCGGGGAAGACGTTCGAGAATCCGCCACCGGTGAAGTTGATAGCTTTTTTCCTGTCAGAAGCCTTGCGTGGATCCTACGGCGATCACGAAGGGACACGTTGCGGGGAACACAGGTAAGCTGAAGATGGTTTCCGCGCACGCCTCCCTGCAGAAAAAGTCAGAGTTGCGAGGATGTGTGGAATCGGGGACACACATCTCCGGAGGCAAATACCACGAATATACCCCGTGCGCCAAGGGCCATGTAGCCGTTGCAGATTTTGCCCCGACACAATGGATCAACATGACAATGCTCGAGACAGCTTAAATACTAATACTGACGTTGCCAGGCTCGCTCCAAAATTGGATTCAAGATCAACATAATAGGTTTTCATAACCGTGGGCGGGTTGAGAACACCGTCGAGGAACGTGATGGTGTCCAATAAATCAGTTGGAAAGTTTAAAAAGTCGAATCTGCCTACGGAGAGAAATTGGATGGGAACTCCGGTAGCGACACCTAATGATTTGGATCAGGCACGACGCTCAAAAATTGAATGAGTACGAACCTCTTGTGTATTGAATATCCAGATTTGGTTCCACTCCCGCCTCGGACGGGCCCTGTTCGTTAGTGCCATTGTCCATGGTCAAGAGCGTGAATGTCGTATTGGGCGGGATATCCGGCCGCAAAAGTGTAAGGAACTTCTAAAAGGGGTTACTTGTTTTTTTTTTATGTCAGATGAATATATCACGAACCGCAAGATCGGCGGTCTGCGCCCACTCTTCTTTATATCCAGTCACCAAAAGAGCATTGTTTTTTTCTGTCGCCGGGGTGGGTGGAATCCCGTAAAGCTCCTGCAAGCAAGTCGGAGTCACAATCCCCGATACAAGGCTCGAGTTGCACGATGCGGCGGGCCCACGCTTATCAATTGTAGAGAGGGCGGTTACCAGGCGAACATTTATTTGTGGTGTTCTTGCTGCTGCAAGCCATTTTTAGAATTTTGTGAACCGTCGAACCTATTCGACAACTACCCCTGTGATGTGTGACTATCGAATTGAATTTAATAATACAGTAATTGACACCCTGTCTCCATTGGGCGAGATCAGGTGTGAGGCCGTTCGCAGATGCAAACGCACTAAAAGCAGAGACAGCCTCGGAAGAGGGCTGGGCGAAGATCTTGATCTTTGGGGGTCTCGTCAGTCTTGGTGTAAATGAAGACAGATCAGCGAATCTCGTCCATCGATAACCACTGTCGGAAGTCGGAGTTCCCCGGCGTCGATATAGACTACAGCTTTTCCTGCAGACCAGCGACGTTGTTCGAGGTCAAAGCAACACGCAGGGTGATTGTGTCGTTAGCAGGGGCGGTGCCTTAGCGAACGAAGCCACATGGCAGAGAGAGCAGCAGCACGGCGCTCGTGCAAAACCATGGTCCCGGCAGACGCCACAACCACGAGCGAGAGAGCAGAGGGGAGTTTTCGGAATCCCATGATCACTACACAAAGCTCAAGAGTCTCAGGAGAGCACGGTGAGAGCTGGGCAGAGTCCTCCTGGGTTTTTATACCTATCTGCGATTATAACTTGAGGAATCCCTTGTAGTACTCCACACCGGCCAAGACGCCCGTCCCCAGACGACAGCCATGAGGATGGTTTACAGGGTTGATACACTTGACCGTAGTCTGCGAAGGTGCAAGCTAATGGAGGAAAGGAAAGAAAACTCACGGCAGTAACATTTCGGCAATCATTCGTCACGGCCGGTACTGGCCGGTACTTGGTTCGCCCAAGTACACTAAGCCGAAAATCAGGAAAGCCAACCACAGATTTCTTGCATTATTCCGGGTATTACAAAGCAGAATCTTCATAGAAATTGCATGTGCTTACAATTTGGTAATATTATACTGGGTGACTGGGTGACTTCCCGTAAGGTAAATTTATTCTGGGGGAATATTTCGGCGAAATGCCGAGGCAGCTGTCAGGACCCCATCAGTTCGGTCAACCTAAAGCAGACACAGTTTATTCTGCATCACTCGAATAAACCTAAATCCTGGAGGGTGGGTGCCTACCCCCCCTCCAGGATTCTGTAAATTGAATAAACCTTTTGGGACGATATTGATTGATGTCATGATTCGGGTTATTTCATTTATTCCGCATTAACCCTTAAAACCCGATCGTATAGCTACGATCGGTTTCTCCTCAACCCCTACCTGTCTCATTTATCCCTGGAAACCCCCTTTCCGTTACTTGGCAGTTACAATCGTTTAGTATATATAGGCCCTGTACCCTAGACAGTGCCTCATACTATCCTTGTCTACCCTCCAGTTGCTCCCCCCCGTCGCATTAACCCAACCCCAACTCGAATCCTCTATTGTCGTTCAATCACCTCAGTCGTATAATAACCCGATGAGCCGCTGTGCTGACAAAAGGATAGTATCCCCTACCGACTACTCGACTGAACGATGCCCCGCGTAAACCCACTCGACGAAGCGGAATTCCAGGCTGCCGAACTAGGAGACAGAACCCTGTGGCTATACGGCAAAATCCTGGACGACTATGAACATATTGACGGCGACCTCTCCGCCCTCCGTTCCAACAGCGAGACCCTGGGGGCGCAAATTGCTGAGCTACACTCCGAACTCCTCACAGTGAAGGCGGCCCTGTTGGAGGCCGCGCAGGAACGCACCATGGCGAACAACACGATGATGGAGGCTTTGAAGCTCCTCAACAACGCGCGCATCGACCTTGCCGCTACCTCTGCCGCCAGCGGGCCCCAGGTGCCCGCAGCTGCTGATAAGGAACTCAAGGTCAACACCAAGCAACCCCGCGTTGCTGCCCCCACCCACTTCAATGGGGACCTCGACAAGGTCGACCAGCTCCTGTCGGATTGTTGGCTCAATTACCAGGGCAACTCCGCCTACGACACCGACCACGCAAAGATCACCTACTGCCTGTCCTATATGAAGGAAGGGCCCGCACAAGCTTGGGCCAACAATGTGGTACAGGCCATGCACTCCGGCAGTGGAGAGGGCGCATACTCCACCTGGGTAGCGTTCGAAGCGGCGGTCCTCTCCGCCTTCAAGGGAGGCGCTGAGGTGGAGATTGCACAGGCCAAGATGGAAGGGCTGAGGCAGGGGCAGAGTACCGCAACTGCGTACTTCACGGTCCTCGATACCCTCAACAAATCCGCCGGCTACGATGAGACCATGTTAATCCGGCTCATGAAGAGCGGGGTTAATAAGCCGGTGGTCGAGGCCATCTATGGGCAAACGACGATGCCTACCAACTATGCAGGCTGGAAGGAAGCCGCCATCAAGCACGACGGGCACAAACGGGCGTGGAACGCCATGAACAACAGCCTGCACCTCCACGACACGAGTACCCGCACCACCTCCACGTCGCAGCCTCACACCAGTCCCGTGGCATACCACACGCCTGCTCAGAACCCAACGGCGAACCCGAAAGCCAATAATTGGGGATGCCCCTCGAATTTAAACCGTGGGAATGTCGGCGGTAATCCCGGTAATAACCCGGTGAACAACCCCCCGACCCCCAAAGCTCCGGCCGCACAGGAACCCATCCCCATGGACATTGACCGCGCCGCTTCCACTTCCTCGGCCAACCGCCCTCGCCCTGTGTGCTACAACTGCGGAGAGACTGGGCATATTCAGCGCAACTGCCCAAATCACCTCGCTAAGAATCCGCAATTCCGCGCGATGTTGGCAGAACTTATCAAGGAGGAAGGGAAGGATTTTTCCGACGACCAGGAGTGAAAGTTGCGTCCTCCCGGTCCCCCACTATACCTGACTCCCGTGTACCAGTTTCACCTACCCATCAATTTGGAATTCTCCCTGTCTACGAGGATCCAGCAAGTGAAACTAGTGAACCAGAGTCCGAAAATGCAACCAATAGAACCCGAGAAGGGAGGGCGGGTACAACCTGAAGCGCCCTCCGCCCCAAGAAGAAGAAGCCGCAGATGGAGAAAGCGGAATGGCGCCGACTCCCTGCAGGCAGTGCCCGAAGAACCCTGGAACATATGCGCGAACAAACCGCAAGACGCGCTACGAGTGGCCAAGCAGTGGACACACCCCGCCCGACGTACAGAAGCGTGCCCTGAGTTAATCCGAAGTCTCATGGACGCCTATATCCCGGACGCACTAGACGCCCTGGATGATTTGCGGGAATCCCCTCAGTTTATACGAGGAACTGGGGGAAATTCAATGATGGTGCCCGTGGTGCTGGAAGAGCTCTCCAGCCTCAAGGGGTACACAGCGGTCGGGCTGATTGACAGTGGGGCCACCAACGAGTTCATGAACCAGCGATTTGCAGAAGAGAACAATTTAGAGTTGGAACCCTTACCACTCGCCGTTCCGGTGTACAATGCGGACGGAACCCCGAACAAAGGTGGCCGCATCACCCATGTTGCGCGCATGCACCTCACCATTGAAGGACACTCGGAGGTGTTTCCTTTCGCTATCACCGACACAGGGAAGAGCGACATCATTATCGGGTTTAACGGGTTGAAGCAGCATAATCCGGAGATCGACTGGGCAAAGAAGACCCTCAGGTTCTCCCGCTGTCCGCCGGCTTGCAAGCGCGCGTGGCTCTGGGAGGAGTGGGCCGAAGAGGACGAAGAACCCGTCGAAGAAGGTGACCAGATTTTCGTCACTAAGATATACCCGGAGGCTTCACTGGATCGTCGAGACACAGAGCATGTCTGGGCCATGGGCAGCGTGGCTACTAAGGTCGCTGCCGCCGCCCACGAGGCCAAGGGCGAGCAGACCTTGGAAGATAGCGTACCCGCGCATTACCTTCAGGACTTTCACGCCGTGTTCGAAAAGCAGGACTTCGACAAGCTTCCCGCTCGCAAAAAGTGGGATCACGCTATCGAATTACAACCCGGTGCAGAACCCATGCGCGGTCGCAGCATCCCGCTTTCGGTCCCGGAACAGCGCGAACTGGACGCCTTCATTAAAGAACATCTAGAGACTGGCCGAATTCGACCCTCGAAGTCGCCCTTCGCCTCCCCGTTCTTTTTTGTGAAGAAGAAAGACGGAAAACTTCGCCCGATTCAAGACTATCGGAAGTTGAACGCTATCGCCGTCAAGAACCGATACCCCATTCCCCTCATCTCTGAAATCATGCATATGCTCCGCAAGGCCACTTGGTTCACAAAGCTCGATGTGCGCTGGGGCTACAACAACATCCGGATTAAGGAGGGCGACGAAGAGAAAGCCGCGTTCATTACCAACCGCGGATTATGGGAACCATTGGTAATGTTCTTCGGACTAACGAACTCCCCGGCGACCTTCCAATGCATGATGAACGAGATCTTCGAGCGACAAATTGTGGAAGGACGGGTTATCGTGTACCTCGACGGCATATTGATCTACTCGGAAACACTTGAGGAACACCGGGCAACGGTCCGAGAAGTTCTCGAGATTCTGCAGAGTAACGACCTCTACTTGAAGCCAGAGAAGTGCGAGTTCGAGAAACGCGAGGTGGAATATCTTGGTGTTATTGTGGGCCATGGCAAAATCCGCATGGACCCCGTCAAGGTTGCAGGTGTCCGGGAATGGGCGCAACCACGAAACGTTAAGGATATTCAAAGTTTCCTCAGATTCCTCAACTTCTATCGCCGGTTTATTTGCGACTTCGGAGACCACTCCAAGCCATTAACCCGGTTAACCCGGAAGGACGCGCGGTGGCACTGGGATCGGGAGGAAAACACCGCATTTCGAAAATTAATCGACGCGGTGACCTCCGAGCCCGTACTACACTTTCCGACCGACGACGGCGAATGGCACATCGAAGCAGACACCTCCGACTTTGCAACAGGAGGTGTGCTGTCCCAGGAACAGGACGGGGTCTGGGTCCCAATCGCGTATCTCTCAAAAGCGCTGAACGACACAGAGTGCAATTACGACATACACGACAAAGAGATGCTAGCTATCATGCGCTGCCTCTATGAATGGCGACACTTTCTTCAGGGCAGCGAGAAGAGGTTTGAGATCTGGACGGACCACAAAAACTTGGAATATTTCACAACAACCAAGAAGCTTAATCAACGACAAGCACGGTGGTCTCTCGAACTGAGCGAATATGACTTCTCCCTGGTGCATAAACCCGGCAGAACCCACGGGAAGACCGATGCCTTGTCGAGACCACTCGGCCATAAAACGGGGGAAGGAGATAACAGCGGGATCACGCTGCTGCCAAAAAAACTGTTTGACGGAAAACCCGGTAATAATCCGGAAAACCCTGAACGGCTACAAATCATGTCTTCGGCAATCTCTAAGGAGGAATTTCTGCGCGCTATGCCCGCGGTCCTCGACGACACCCCTGGCGACCGATTTATGGAGGATATCAAGCGCAAGAAGGACCTTTGGGAAGACGCAATCCAGGTACTGAAGGAAGAGAATCCCGAAGGATGGACGAACCATGGAGATTACCTGACCAGAGATGGGACTGTATACGTCCCTCTGGAGAAGACACTGAGAGACAGGATTCTCCGCGCCCATCACGATGATTACTTGTCTGGACACCCGGGGCAGTATTGCACGGCCGAATTGGTGTCTCGCAATTACTACTGGCCAACTCTACTTCAGGACGCGAAACGATGCGTCGCCGCTTGCCCCACTTGCCAACGCACGAAGACGTTCCCCGCCAAACCCCACGGGCATTTGCATCACAACGCCGTCCCCGAGCGAATTTGGCAGTACATCTCCATCGACCTCATCACCAAACTCCCGGTGTCTAACGGATATGACTCAATAGTGGTGGTGGTCAACCAATTGGGAAAAGCTATTCGGGTTCTTCCCTGCACTGAACATATTAGCGGGGAAGGGATCACCCGGGTTTATCGCGACCACGTCTGGAAGGACTATGGAATGACTATGGAATGCCTGAAGTGGTCATCAGTGACCGAGGACAGCAGTTCGTTGGTAATTTTATGCGCGATTTATCCAAGCTGCTCGGGATTAAGTCCAACGCCTCCACTGCTTATCACCCCCAAACCGATGGCCAAACCGAACGGGTCAACCAGGAAGTTGAACAGTACCTCCGGATTTTTACAAACTTCCTCCAAGACGAGTGGTCAGAATGGCTGTCCCTGGCAGAATTCAGCTACAAAGACAAGGTCCACTCTACCACCGGATTCTCCCCCTTCTTCACCATGCTTGGGTTTCACCCGCGGAAAGGTTCGGAGCCCCGCATGGAGGTCCCCACCGAGTCCGTGACAGAGTTTGCGAACCGAATGAAGTGGGTACGCGAGGAGGCTGCGGCCTCCATGCGCCATGCACAAACGGTCATGAAGCGGTATTACAATTTGAAGCGTCAGGAAGACCCCGACTATAAACCCGGTGACCGGGTTTATCTGTCCGGATGGAACTTGGTTACCCACCGACCTATGAAGAAGTTCGACAATCGCCGCTACGGGCCTTTTAAAGTCCTGCGAAAGGTCGGTGCCATATCCTACGAGTTGGAGCTTCCCAAGAGTTGGAAGGTACACCCCGTATTCAACACTGTGTTCCTACGCCCTTGGGTCGCCCCTGTCGCCGCCCATCAGGACTCCGTGCCACCCCCGCCACCTGACGTCCGAGACGCGCAGTTCCTATACGAAGTCGAAGAGGTTCTCCGGATTAAATTCAAGAGCAAGAAGAACAAATGCGAACTACAATACTTCATCAAGTGGCGAGGATACCCCCGGGAGGAATGGAGTTGGGAACCTCGTTCGTATCTCAACGGAGCAGAGGACGCAATCAAGGAGTACTATGAGAAGTATCCTAACGCTCCGCGAGAGGTCCTTAACGGCGATGGGCGATGGCGTGTCCCAACAACCCGTGCCGCCTAAACGCCACCCGGGTTTATCGCGCACCGAGACGTTGCGCCTTGAAGGGGGGGTAATGTCATGATTCGGGTTATTTCATTTATTCCGCATTAACCCTTAAAACCCGATCATATAGCTACGATCGGTTTCTCCTCAACCCCTACCCGTCTCATTTATCCCTGGAAACCCCCTTTCCGTTACTTGGCAGTTACAATCGTTTAGTATATATAGGCCCTGTACCCTAGACAGTGCCTCATACTATCCTTGTCTACCCTCCAGTTGCTCCCCCCTGTCGCATTAACCCAACCCCAACTCGAATCCTCTATTGTCGTTCAATCACCTCAGTCGTATAATAACCCGACGAGCCGCTGTGCTGACAATTGATCGCCACATCCTTCGATTCGTGCATGGGAGCTTGGGAACAACCGCACGTCCTCATTCTTCAAGACAAGAACCTTGCCCGACTACATAGTGATGTTTTCTGTCCAATTGATGTCGCTTTTTGTGGGTGGAGATGCATCAAATTGATTTCTTTTCAACAATCATATCTTTTGAGTTCCCGCCTTCAAAGTCTGTTCGATGAAGTCGTGCTCGCAGCTTTAGTGTTCTTTGAGCCTGCAGAGATTGTGGCAGGTTCAGGCGGTTTAGATTGCACACGTGAGCAGCCTCGTCAACAGAATAAAGAATATCCTGTGGTTGCGGGAAACCTGAACCGCCTGAATATCTTTGTACTGATCCCATCACTGGCACCGCGCCAGAGTAAATTTACCTTATGGGAAGTCACCCACTTCCCATAAGCATAGATAAATGCTGGGCGAATAGCTGAGTGCTTGCCGAGGCAGCTGTCGGGACCCCATCAACTTTAGGACGTGAAAACATACAGGATTTAACATGAATCTATTCAAATCTGTAGCCTGAGGGGCCCCAATAGATTTTATTAAACGGAATAAACTGTTTTGCAACTGGTGGGTGATATTGCCCTCCATTTGACGCGCAAACTTCAAAATTGGTAGCCTGATCCCTGAGCATTAGTATGGCCGACGTAGGGGCTGCATTCTGACACTCGCACGGGGGGAAACACAAGTCTAGATTATTTTTCTTATTTTCTTATGGGAACGCAAGAAGTTGATCCACGACATGAATTTTCCGGAGATTGATCCCATCGTTGGCACTCTCAAACAAGCTCAGATAGTCTTTTACGCTTATGGGAAGTCACCCACTACTCTGGAAGATACTGGATTCGGATGAATATTGAGTTTCCCGTCAACCACAATTAAATCCAGAAATAAAATAAAATACTCTTCGTGGTGAAGCGTCCTCGGTGCTGTTGTCTGCTGCGGAGTCGAAGTTCCATCATAAAGAGGAGGACTTAGCACCGCTATAAATTTTGCCTGCCGTTCTCATGTTATTGAGTTACCACAGGTATACACATGGTCTTTCGTGATACGAATGGAGTTGGATAATAAATTTAGATTGTAGGACACCATTTCCGCCGTGTTGCAGCGGCGTAACCTCATGATCATGATGTATATTGTCATTTTTCTGCGGCACGAAGGGAGCGAGAACCAAGTCTTCTATTTTTTTACTATGTTTAGTATACAATACCACGTACGTTTCGCCGGGTTACATACACTCTCCACTTCCATGTTTGATATGAACCGAATATGACCAGATTCCGAAAGCCTTGCATGACTCCTCTATACCGATTCACCGCCGCTCGCGGACCTTGAATGCTGATACAGAGGGGGGAGACATTCGCACGACGTAGTGGGAAGACGTCAGTACGCAATGGGCAAGACATCAGTACGCTGCAGTGGGCAAGATTTACGCAGTACAGACACGTCCGAGCGCCCAACCCCAGCGAAGTTGAAGTTGAAGTTGATATTCCAGGTACCAACTCGCATGGAGGATTATCGCATAAGTAGTATCGAGATACATGACTCATATCTAGTCAAAATATCGGTGGCATACCGCCCTTTCGTGATTTTCTCAAACTTCTCTGTGGCCTCTCCAAGAGTCACGTTATCGCCCACCTTGATTATGTCCACAAGTGTCGTCTTGATTTCTTTGGCGACATTGGCGGATCCACACGTGAAGAACTAGGTAAAGGGTTTCTGTGAGTTGTGCAACTCGGACGAATGATGAACTACTCACCATGGTACCCGTGCGGTATCCCTCCAAAATGTCTGCGCTATCCTTCCAGACGCGGCTGTGGAGTAAACGAGGTCAGACGCAGAATATATAAAACATGCACGACTGACTGTTGTACGTATTTGCAATCCTTGGACTTCTCAGGGCAGCGAGAGAAGGCTGGGCGAACGTCAATGACACCCTCGCTGGTCCATTCGGCGAGATCGCTGTCCGAGTAGAGGAAATCCGCGTCAGGAGAGCGGCATCCAAAGGACAGAAGCATTTTGCCGACGGCGCGGCCCGATGCCTTCTGCGCCGCGTGCTCCTGGATGAACCCGCGCATCGGCGCGAGTCCTGAGCCGGTACAGAACATCACAATCGGCATTGTAGGGTCGTCCGGTGGGTGGAACACGGCAGCAGAGGGACGGATGCTCATTTGGACGTGATTGCCCGGCATCAAGCCCGCGAGGTAATTTGATCCCACACCGAGGAACGGTTGGGGCATCTTGCCAGCCAGAGCCGGGGCATCGAGAACGTTAATGGTAACAGTGATGTGGCTGGGGTTCCACAAAGGAGAGGAAGATATCGAGTACTGCCGTACACGCATGGAGGGGAGCATCTGCAAGAACGCTCCAATCGAGAGGGAAATGTCAGTATGCGTCTCTAAAATGTCAGCAACAGCATAGTTTAAGTTTAAACCATGTCGTCGCCAACGATAACGTTTGGTTTAAACCAGGCCTTGGTACTCTATAGGCTGCCTGTTATTCTGTAGTAGAACCAAGGCCAGTTCAAACCATGTTGGTTTAAACCGGTTTAAACCATGTTGGTTTAAACCGGTTTAAACCAAGAATGGTTTGAACCAGTTTAAACCGTTTTCTCAGCTGTCTGTTGTTCTGTAGTGAAAGCAAGGTCGGTTTGAACCATGTTGGTTTAAACCGGTTTAAACCAGTTTAAACCATTTTTTAGGTTGACAGTGGTTCTGTGGTGAAACCAAAGTAGGTTCAAACCATGTTGGTTTAAACCGGTTTAAACCAAGGGTGGTTTGAACCGGTTTAAACCATTTTTTGGACTTTCTGTTGTTCTGTAGTGAAACCAAGGTCGGTTTGAACCATGTTGGTTTAAACTGGTTTAAACCATTTTTTAGGCTGTCTGTTGTTCTGTAGTGAAACCAAGGTCGGTTTGAACCATGTTGGTTTAAACCGGTTTAAACCAGTTTAAACCATTTTTTAGGCTGACAGTGGTTCTGTAGTGAAACCAACATTGTTTGAACCGACCTTGGTTTCACTACAGAACAACAGAAAGCCCAAAAAATGGTTTAAAACCGGTTCAAACCACCCTTGGTTTAAACCAACATGGTTTGAACCTACTTTGGTTTCACCACAGAACCACTGTCAACCTAAAAAATGGTTTAAACTGGTTTAAACCGGTTTAAACCAACATGGTTCAAACCGACCTTGCTTTCACTACAGAACAACAGACAGCTGAGAAAACGGTTTAAACTGGTTCAAACCATTCTTGGTTTAAACCGGTTTAAACCAACATGGTTTAAACCGGTTTAAACCAACATGGTTTGAACTGGCCTTGGTTCTACTACAGAATAACAGGCAGCCTATAGAGTACCAAGGCCTGGTTTAAACCGGTTTAAACCAAACATTATCGTTGGAGACGACATGGTTTAAACTCAAACCATCCCAGGGTACAAAATGTCGAACACACTCAGTCTCTTCGTGAGAACTGCATCGTTGTAACTGGATTTCAGCCGCTCCAAATGCGCCCGGGTGACGTCCATAGTGGCGGCGTCGTGGAGGATCCTCAGATCTTTGGTGGTTGCAGGTTGCGAGAGTTCGATGTACCCGCTTAAGATCTCCCACAATTTGACGGGTTTGCCCACCGGAAGGGAAGTAGGATCGAGCGAAGACAGAATGACCTGTGGAGAGAGTGAGTTGTGGCTTGGACAACGGCCTAAATTCTTCTTACCTCCTCTTCGGTCGACAAGCCAAAACGTGCAAGGACTCGACGGACATCTCGGATCGGGTTTTGGGGCAAATTGTGTACTCCGTTAAAAAATTGCCACATTCGCCTCGCAAGGACTCACATTGCCACATAATCACCCGCTACATCCCGGCAATCAGCGGCGTTCACGTTGGAGAAATGAATATTATTTACCTCGGGCAGTGATTCCTTCCGGAAGTTCAAATTCTGCACAGGAGCTAGTCAGAGAGATTCATAACCAAGGAAAGCGGCCGACCGATATGTCTCTTCACCGGCCCATCCTTCGTTAGAACCCGGTTCTCAACCACCCGGCCGAGGTGAGCATCCGTTGCGCGCTCCTGTCCAGCGTCCACCGTCTTCACATCCAAATCCTGTGCAAAGGACGCCGAGCGCGACGTCGAATACTCCTGCAAGAGAGCACAAGGGAATGCGTGAGAATTATCGAAACTCATCGATGCAGAGCTCACCTTTGACAGCGTTTCCCACAACCCCGCTTCAAACTCGTCGAACATCTGGAAGAATTCCCCCTTACTTGCATCACCTAATCCGCGCGCCATGAGCCTACTTCCGCCGTGCTTCTCAAGCAATTCATCGCATATGATGGGGATCTTCTGGAATGCCGCAGTCCAGTCCGAGTTCCCGCACCCAAACACGGCAAAGCGGACAACTTCGACTTCGTTTCCGTGGAGGTTCCGCAACCAGTCGATGAAGCCTACCGCGTTGTCCGCTGGCTCTTCTGGTGTTGCATTTCCCATCAGTCGAGTCCCAGATGAGATAGACGAGTGTCGTACCTTCGAACGTGGCGGTGATGATCACCACAGGGCCGTCCGTTGGTAGCTTCCTAACTGCGGAATCTGAAGTGCCGATAGACGGCCGGAATCCTACGACGCGAGTTAAACGAGATTCCACAACTTCTGAGCTCCAGAACACACCGTAGGATGGGGCCTCGTTGGCCACACGCTGCGCAAACGCCTCTGACGTCCCTGTGTTTGATCCATACAGCACGTAGAACGGCACCCCCCACTCGCTGGAACATCAACCCTCGGCGCGGGAGTGGAATCGCGGGCCGCCATAAGCGTGGAGGACGGCGCCGCGTAGAGGTGCACCCCTGCGCTTCGCGGCGAGGCGCGGATGTACAGACCCAGCGGCTTGACGGTGAGCGTTGCCTTGATCTGAAGGGTGTATGATGGGTCGGCGAGAGACAGATCGAACTTCTGGATTATAGATGCCATCACGAGACTGGTGTCGACGATCAGCAGGGGTGGAGAGGGGAAGGGGGCGAAAGGCGTACCAAACTTCTTGCCAAGCGAACGCCCGCCCAATGCACGCGCGCAGCCCGAAGCCGAACTAGAGGGGGTTTAAGTGTAAGATGGGCATACCACCACAGCGACGATACAACGTACCGGCTGCCATGCGCTCGGCTACCGCGATTCATGTGAGTCTTCATCACCGACAAATTAAATGAAGATACTGACCGGAAGCGCCTCGAACTTCCCGTCAAGCATCTGCTCTGGACGAAACTCCTCTGCCTGGAAGAGACAAGGGTTAATATTCAATCTCAGACCACAATGCACGCACATCGCTCCCCCAGACTGCGGGATCCCTGTGAATCTCCCAGAACAGAAGTAAAATTCGATCTCCTTTCTTGAGAGCGTACTTGCTGCCGCCGATGGTAGTGTCTTCTACTGACGAGGTAGCACGCACCGGTGCCGTCGGGGATAGGCGCAGAGTCTCCCGCATTACCGCTGCCACAAGACGATGAGCAGTGTTTCTTGATCGGTTCAAGGCAGACATCCGCACCAATCAAGAAGGCAGCTTCGCAAAGTCATCGTACTGGATGGGGCGGGATCCCAGCACTTCATCGATTTGGGCCCGCAGCTTGCGCAACGTCTCAGGGTTCTTGAGGAGATAATATACCATGAAGGACATCATTCCTGTGGGCGATTGTGTGAATAAAGTGTATGTATGTCTCTCGAGTGCGGGACATGCCTGATGATGTCTCATGTCCTGCGGGCCGATTGGAACTTATTTCAGCTAGTATCGCGGACTGGAAAAATCGGAGGCGCACCCGCAATGAGGAATGTCAAAAGCTAGATAAATGGGTGGTTCAGAACAAAAAGTTAGCCGATGAAAATGTACTGACATTCTGCGAGATGGATTCCTCGGTCATTGCCTTTTCCGTCTGTGGGTCGTGCGAGTTCAGCATCTTGTCGAGGAGATCGTTTTTTGGAATTGGATGCTCTCTGCGCGTGGAGACAACTATAAAGAGTCGATTGTGAATTCATGTACCTGTGGGGTGGTTGAGCATATGGAACTAACTTTGTTCTGCAAGCTCCCGCATTAGCTTGATATCCGCCTGGTATTTGGCGTTCGTTCCCCGCATCATTGATTGCACAACATGAGGTCGATTTTCCCGCAGTCCACTTTCCCTGAGAAAGTCGCCCATCGCCACGGCGAACTCGGGCTGTTTCTTCCGATAGAATGAGTTCAACCTTTAGCCCCCAAAAGTCAATATCCAGACGATATCGAGACTCGACGGTTCGACAAACCGATATGACCTTGAACAATACGCAATGGTATCGAGCGCAACACGTGTAAAGTCATCCGACGGGTCGATGACGGCCTCTGGTCCGAATCTAATAGAAATCAACAATTGGCACGAGCACGGCACAAGGGATGGGCTGCTCCTGACCTTTCCCACTGCGAGGACGGCTCAGCTTTGAATGGGGGATAGCTTGGTGTAAGTGCGACGAACCTTCAGGAGGAGCTGATTCGATATGTCCCGCATCTCCTCCAACATCCCCTTCACCGGTATCGTCCGGGACGTCCCGAAGGCAGGCATGAGCAACCGGTCTGTGAGCCGTTAGTGTCTGCTTAGAGAATCACCTGTCGCATGTACGTACGTGCGATTCCCCAGTTCGGCTCCTCCAATTCGGCCTTCAAAAAACCTGACGTGAGAGACCAGGCAACGCTGTGGCCAAGAGACTTGCCATGAAAAGGTCATCGCCGATGAGATTCCTGACTTCAACAAGGGCCGACGTGGGACGTTTCTGAAACCGGGTATCGTCAGACACCTCGTTTACCAGCTCTCGCGATGAGACGAAGATGAGCTTTTGCCCTATGAGTCAAATGAGCCTCGCCATACGGGAGAAACGGTGATCCCACAAACCAACTATGTCAAGTTGATACATTTCGCCATACTTTTTTGCGAGAAGTTCGAATGAACACGTTGGGAGCACTGTGTCAATCGAGGTAACATTGCCCAAGAAGGGGAGCGCCCGGGGTTGAGGAATGGGCACGCTCATTTCTGTGTAAAAATCAATCTGAAATCGCTGTATTATCTATGAACCTATTTTGTGAGGGCGATGACTCCAAGTGCGCTGCCACGGACGGAAGTGTTCCCGTAGCTCACAGACAATCGACGAACGTAGGGGAATGCAGACTCACCATTAATGACGAAAGCCGCCCAGGTGTCAGTTTGCGGGCCGCTTCTGCACGCAAAGTGGTTGTTGATGCACTACCAGCATCGATTTACATCAGGAAAATCTGAAATGCTCTGAGAGACACATAGGTGGCTATCATGGGCTATCTGGGGCTATGGTGAGCTATGGTGAGCTATGGTGAGCTATATAGTGCTATGGTCATCTATAAGATTTCACTAGTATAAATAGGGAAAAGTTAGGTAACACAATGGCAAGTAAACTTGTGGCTGTCACGAATGGTTATCTGGACCAGATCTTCCTTGCTACCAGGTGGAACCTTCTGAGAATTCATTTTATGGTTTGCAGCAGGACAAAGCCCTTAGGCAAAATCTGTCCCTTGACAACTTTGGTTGAGCATTTCGAGCTCTACAATTTTGGTTTGGGGTTTATTTTTAGCTACTCCCAAAATCATGGCCTCGCCAGCCACTACCACTTCACATTAATATATGTAGTACTACAAAGTGAAGGCAAAGACAGAGGGAGGTGGTAGGTCAGTGCCGACCCTACTAATATGACTTTGATTCTGCACATTTTAATGTCTCCTTAGTCTAGTGGTTATTTTGTTGCTTCTCAAATTTTAGTTGTACTCACGAGGTCCTGGTTTCAATTCCCCAAGGTGGTCGCACTTAAATATTCTTATCCCTGCTTACAGCCGATCCTGAAAGTAATGAGAATAACTCGATTTTTTTGTGCGGTTCTCAATTTGGAAATACCAAAAACAGTGGTCGCAGGTTCGATTCCCGGCGCACGCATTTCTATTAAGGTGGAAAACTCGACTCTGCGGTGCTGAATTCATATTAATCAGCCCAAATTCCGTCATACAACACTACTGCTCTTAGGCCCGAAGTACAGAGGATACCATTCCACCTCACTTTTTATGGTCCTGCACAGTCATTTTTCTGTTCAAGGTCAGGCGAAATTGAATACTTTGGCCACACAAATCTGATACCTCTGGTATGTCCCAGTGGCATTTCATGAAGGAATATATTTTCCTACAATTTTCTATATAGTACCATAGGAGCCAACAGAATGTGAGATTATATTTGAATGTTGTCTGCACAGACTGCATTCAGCAGTGTATTACTCTATGTCCGCTTTATCACAAATTCACCTTGAAATAATGGCTAAAATGCTCTGGGGTCGCCTAATGCTGACAAAAAAAAAAGTGCCGCGTCAGGAATCGAACCTGCGACCACTGTTTTTGGTATTTCCAAATTGAGAACCGCACAAAAAAAATCAAGTTATTCTCATTACTTTCAGGATCGGCTGTAATGTTAATTAGCTTCTCTGTAACCTTGACTTCGCACCCCATTATCCTAGTAATGCAACAAGAGAGCAATACATTATGACCTTACAGTTGCAACATCCCAAATTTTTTTGGGTGCTCTGACCGCGACCACTATCATAGAAAACACTGTGACTATGGTGAGCTATGGTGGGCTATGGTGAGCTATGAAGTTCAAGTCCAGGGTCCCACGTTACTATGAGGTTGTTCAGCTTGTTATATCAGCTATGGCTACTATATAGGGCTCTGGTGGGCTATATGGTACTATGGGGCAACTTTGGATTTTCCTGATGTAATCACAATCTATCGCTGAAGTAGGCTGAATTTGTGCTAGATTCTGAGTGTGGCGGGCCGCCGCTGACATAGAGAGCTATTAAGCAGGCAGGTAGGATTACACGTAGAATATGGACTCACGCGAATACGGTGTCACCTGTGCCCGGGCCGCCGGACAAGCACCGTGTAAAGTAAAGTCACTCCATTTGGATTATTCTATTGAAAAACCTGGTTTCTTACGGAAACCCACCTGTTTTTGGTAATTTCTTGGAAACCCTAGCACCATTCTAACAAGAAACCCCTCTCGGAGATCAGGCCGGGAGCGGAGTTTAAAATGTGAGTTGTCCGGTCGAGCATTATAATTAGTGTTCTTTTCCCTTGGAATTGAAAGCTAACATGTATCAATTAATTCAATTGACCGTCTGGATGGTTGAACACCACTTTCACCTTACTTGGACATCCTTCCAAGCTGTGATTTCTGGGTTAATATGCTATGGTGTATAGCTAAACATGGCATATATTGACATATTTAACTTGGTATAAAACCTGCCGTGTGTTTCAAACCGCTGATCATTGCTCGAAATCACAGCACTAGTTTCAGCAAGAGGAATGAACCCCAAGTTGAACTGTCTGACTAGGGAGAGACTAAGTACTGTATGCTCTTGGTATGGTTTACATAAGGTTCAAGTCAGTCAATCGGCAATAATTTCGACCTACCAACCTCAAGACGGACGCCGGAAATCCAACTTGAACTTCACCCGGCAGACTCTCGGCATGCCCTGCACTCCTGCCGGCATCAGCAGGGTTTCCTCAGAAACCCGGTTTCCGGATAAGACCTCTGGAAGCCGGGTTTCTCATTAGAATCATCCACTCCATTTAAGTGACTGATCACTGATTTCGGATTTTAGGCACTCCTACGGAGGGCCTTCATTGGGAGTGCTTCCGGAGACACTCCATCGGAGTTCTCTTGAGGTACTCCATGCCCAATCCCTCCATTGGAGTGCCTGCCAGGCACTCCCCTCAAAATCACTGTATTTCAGTGCCGGCGGCTTCTGGTACTGCTCCCGCCATCAGATCTCGGTCCGCGGTGTGGCTGTGATTGCCATCACTGCTTCTTCCTCCGTCCACGTCGTACACAACTTGCTGTAACCGCGCCCGCTGCAGCTTGGCCCTACTTTGTGGTCGTATTTCGTCAATTTACAAGAATTTCGGCTCTCCTTGTGAACCCGCCAGGCACTTTTCGGACTTGGCCTGTTTTTTCATCCTCAATACATCTGGTAATCTGGTCCTGGATAATCTGTTTGCTTCAAGCTGCAAGATCATTCGGAATTCAATACCTCACAACATAATTATTCCCTCTCCTGTTGCCAACAGACACCGTCCTCAAGCTTGAAAGCTGCACACGAATATAGCATCACGAGCATTCCGTGTTGTGTCTTCTGTGCAGCTACCGGCTACGTATTACTTGTAGTATGGGGACGGTTCTGCTTGAGCCGGTCTAATCATGTGATCTTCTCAAGCTTCTACCATGGCGTCTTCGAGAAAAAGCAAGAAAAAGAGCCAGAAGAAGATTTGCAATTGCTCCGACACCTGCAGCAAACTCCTCTCTGAGCGACAACGAAGACACCACTATCGCGATGCTGATCCTTTGACACGACAGCGATCCGAGTCGCCACCGCCCTCTCCATCTTCCTCCGATTCTCGCTCTGATGTTCCCATGGACTATGAGCCCTACACCGCCTCTGAACCCACACTTCCCTCCGATTGGACCCATTTCTCCGACGATGACGACGACATGGATGTCGAGGAAGACCCTAATTTACCTTCTCCTGATGAAGAATCCTCGACGAGGAGGATGAATGGATCAATTTTGATGAGGGGCAGGAGAGAACAGAATGCACCGGTCATGAAGAGATGTTGCGGGAGCTAGAGGAAATGTTGAGTCCGGTGGAGGAAGCGGAATTGTGGGCTGACAGTGCGTATCTGCGTTGCTAATTCACTGACCGGCACTTATATTTGCATGCAGGAAACGGGATTCTTTCCGAGCAGGACCGAGATAACATCCGTGCATTCCAGCTCAAAATGCTCTCAACCATGCCTCATCTCGCCTTCGCACAAATGTGTTATGCCTTCCGAAATAAGCTCGAGATCAGTTCCCACTGGGTTATGATCCACTGCGTCGCAATTCTCTCAGGAATTGAACCTCATTGGTACCACTGCTGTGTCAATTCTTGCATGGCTTACACAGGAGAGCACGCAGATCTAAACCAGTGCTGCTTTAAAGATTGCAAGGAGCCCCGTTATGTGAGCGATGGACGACCGCGCCGCCTTTTTTGCTACCTTCATCCCTCGCCTTCAGGGCTATTTCATGAGTCCAAAAAAGGTCGAGCAGTTGTTGTATCGCCATAACTATAAATCCACACCCGAAACAATCGCCGATATCTTCGACGGTGAACATTACAGGGATCTTCGCACCAAGAAAGTCGTTGTTGATGGCCAGGAGCTCCCCCATCGTTATTTCTCCAACAAATACGACATCGCACTATCCGTGTGCACCGACTCTTACTTGTTATTTGAACGACGGCGCAAGGGACCCTCCGCGACACCTATCCTCGTAAAAAACTATAATGTTTTCCCCACCACCCGTACCCATCTTGGCGACTTGATTTCTTGCGGAGTCATTCCAGGCCCTAAAGGTCCGAAAAACCTGCACAGTTTCCTCGTTCCCTTGGACGACGAGCTTGCGCAATTGGCGATAGGTGTTCAGACATTTGATTCCCTCACTCAGCAGATTTTCGATCTACATGCTTACAATCTATTCGGCCATGGAGATATCATCGCAGTTGAAAAAATGCTCAATATCAAAGGACACAACAGCCTCAGTCCCTGCCGTTCGTGCCAAATGAAAGGTGTCCGCAACATTGGGCGAGATAAAATCTACTATATTCCTTTATCATCCCCTTGCGACGAACATCAACAACCGGCATCATGGGACCCCCACAATCTTCCTTTGCGCACGCATGAGCATTTCCTCGAAGTCGTAAAGAAGATCGAGACGTCTACAGCCGTACACGCCGAGAAAATTGCCAAATTCTATGGGATCAAGGGTTTACCAGCATTGCGCCGCGTCGGCTCCCTCGACCATGCTCGGTGTTACCCATGGGACTGCATGCATCTCTTTTTTGAGAACATCATTCCGAATCTCATCAAGCATTGGAGTGGGAAGTTTAAAGGTCTCGATCCGGGCCGCGAAGACTACGAGATCCCGGATGAAGTCTGGGAGGAGATTTGGAAGGAAACAGCCGATGCGATGCAGGATATTTCTTCCGACTTCTGTCGTTCGCTTGTGGCAGGCCCTGGCAAATTCACCGCTGAGGCTTGGTGCTTTTGGTTTGTCTATATGGCTCCCACCCTCCTCAAAGATCGTTTTGCAAATCCCAAATATCACGAGCACGCTTGCCAATTATCCGACATCATCAAGACATGCTTGCAGTTCATCATTACCTACAAAGAGGTTGATGATCTTGAGGAGAAAATCATTCATTGGGTTCAAACTTACGAGCGGTATATTTATCTCAGCTTCAATGAACCTCGACTGACATGCATTTAGGTATTATTATCAGTATAAAGCAGATCGACTGAGCGCGTGCCCACTCGTAGTTCATGGCCTGCTGCACGTTGCTGCCGATATACGTTTCTGTGGCCCATCTTGGACCACATGGACATTCTATATGGAGCGCTATTGTGGGTTTCTAAAGGCGGGATTGCGCTCCAGACGTTTCCCTTGGGCAAATCTCAATAATTGCGTCCTGAATTTCGCGTATCTGGAGCAGATCGGAGTTCGATATGATCTGACCGACGAGCTACAACTTTATGGACAACGCACTCGGGGTCCTTCGACATCTGAGCTGATATTCGAGAATTGTGTGTGCTAAGATTCATTGGTCGGATATCAACTTACATGTTTTAAAGACACCAACATCATCCTTCGAGTCCCACATCGCAAGGCATACACACCTGATGATTTCTTGAGGCGAAGGATTGCTGGTTATTTCTTGTCTGCACTCGGGAAGCCGACCAACACATTTCTTCCCCTTTTGCCGAAAATCATGCCAAGCTGGGGAAAATTCCGCATCATGGACGGCGACTCCATCAGAAGCGCATCTGCCTCCGGTAAAGGAACGAATCCGGAGCGAGATTGTTTGTATGTTCGGGTGAGCATCAAGTTGACTCCGTAAATTATTTGCTGACGTGCATCATGTCAAGTACGAAGTCCAAGTGAAGGTGTCTCAACGTGTGGGGCAATGCAACGAGTCTCGGTGGATAATGCAGGTGTGCTATGGCCGGTTGGAGCAGATTCTTGTCTGCCAGCTGCCCAAAGGTAAAATCTGGGGTGATTTTGCGGACCAACCTCGATTGTTAGTGGTCATCACTCCATGTGTGACAGACGGAAAGGAGGCGACACAGGAAATTGTTTCGTACAGCCGAAGTACCCAGCCAATTGTCACAGACATCCAGACGGTCACCGCGGTTGTTGGTCGTATCAGGACTCGCGGAAAATGGACCATCATTGACCGAAGTGGTGGAATGATCAAACCCGAGTTTGTGGTGTCTCAAGAATTTGTGGATGAAGCTTTAGAGGGTGTAGATCAATAGTTATATATTACATGTAATTATTGAGGACAGAAAGTTTTTTTTTGCACAACCGCGATGTAAACGCGCATGTCATAGGCACGTGGCATCACTTGTCACGATCTTGCTTCTTCCCATTCGCTGTCATGCATTCCAAACACCATCCCTCTGTGGAAGAGAAGAATATCACACTGGAGAAAAAACTCGCTTTAATGGGCAAAAAGCTTAGTATGTATTCTTTGCTGCAGGTCCTTGGAATCTCAATGTACGCAAATTGTCATCTAGAAGCCACACTTGCAGCAAACAAGAC
Organism: Mycena epipterygia; assembly: GCA_029281465.1. Taxonomy (NCBI): domain Eukaryota; kingdom Fungi; phylum Basidiomycota; class Agaricomycetes; order Agaricales; family Mycenaceae; genus Mycena; species Mycena epipterygia. The sequence goes on from JARJCQ010000173.1 coordinate 53,466, forward strand.
ATCGGCGCGACCAAAGCGGCTGATTCCACGCCCAAAAGGACAATCAGGAAAGCGGAGTGGATACAATCTGCTCAAGGCTATGCATCTCAGCAAGAATAAAGTGCGATACAACCGCTTACAGCAATTGGCAGTACCGAAGGCGCGACCAAAAAATTTCCATTTTGAGCTGTTTTTGATCCCCGCGAAAGAATTGCCCATATCTCTCTCAGTTTTCGATGGATTGGGCTGAAAACTAGATAGATCTACTGTACCAAGTCATACGGAATTAGTGATAGAGAGGAATAGATAAAAATACCTTTTCTTTGATGGCCTGGTCACCACGGCCCTCCCGCGCATGTATCCTGTTTGGTATGTCCAGATCATCTCCAATCGGGCTGGATTTTTGGGACAAAGTAATAGTAGGGTATATACTGGGTGTGATAGACTCAGAAATGTTGAATTATTTTTCCTTGCTGCTGGCTGCTTGTTTCGATACATCTCAAATAGGAAATAATGAATAGACTATATCTACCTGGGCTCTTGCCCAAAACAGTTGGAAAAATTACCCAGGTCAACGTGGGTCATCACCCTACATTGTGACAGAGGCCCGCCACGTAAGAATGCGTGTCCAGAATACAAATCAGTGTATTGATGGCACCGAGTTCGGATGCGATACACAATCAGTGTATTCTGGACACTCATTATTACGTGGTGGGCCTCTATCAAAATGTAGGGTAATGACCCACATTAGCATGGGTAATTTTTCCAACTGTTTTGGGCAAGAGCCCAGGTAGATATAGTCTATTCATTATTTCCTATTTGAGATGTATCGAAACAAGCAGCCAGCAGCAAGGAAAAATAATTCAACATTTCTGAGTCTATCACACCCAGTATATACCCTACTATTACTTTGTCCCAAAAATCCAGCCCGATTGGAGATGATCTGGACATACCAAACAGGATACATGCGCGGGAGGGCCGTGGTGACCAGGCCATCAAAGAAAAGGTATTTTTATCTATTCCTCTCTATCACTAATTCCGTATGACTTGGTACAGTAGATCTATCTAGTTTTCAGCCCAATCCATCGAAAACTGAGAGAGAATATGGGCAATTCTTTCGCGGGGATCAAAAACAGCTCAAAATGGAAATTTTTTGGTCGCGCCTTCGGTACTGCCAATTGCTGTAATGGTGTGTCGTCGTGAAATGTCAGTATTCCGAAAGCTGATCTTCAAAATGCAGCAGCTCGTACGCCATTATGCCAATCGATTTCTACAAACCAACAAAACTATAAGCCAGCAAAACCCAGCGACCTTACAAAAGGTTATTGTCCATGTGCGTTACCGTGTCTTTCTTTGGTAATGTCGACTGACTTTATTTTTAGATCAAGAATGAATTAAAATACTTCCAGCGCTTTCAGGGTGCCTGGCCCGTCCGCGACTTCATTAAACAATATCTCGCGAATAACAACGACAAGTTCAAACGTGCTCTCAAGCAAGAGCGTGAAGCTGAAGCTCTGGACAATGATGACTGGGACGAGGAGGGTGTTGATGAGGAGGAGGAGGCATTAGATGATGCCCTGGAGTCTGGAACGAGGCTGAGTCTGACAATGAAGACTCACCCATTATTCCTTTTGATGACGACGGTGATGCTGATCCTGAGGACGATACCGAGGAGCTCAAGACCATCGACCTCGATTTGCAAGGAGCCGAGGATCTATTTGGTCTTGAAGAAGCCATACCCGAGCTCGAGCTTGAGAGCCTCGTTTCCACACCCACAAAACCGAAAAAATCGGAGAAAAAATCGGTCAAGGTGCATTTTTCCCTGCTCCCACAAGATTGATTGATTGGTGTACAGGAAAATATTACTCCTGAAAGAAGCCCTCAGGGGACACCAGATTCGGCCAAAAAAACGGTTGGCGACTGTGGCGATTTATGTGGATATATGTGCTGATTTCTTTTCGAAGCCGCCGAAACAACGACCCAAACCGAGGCCACTCAAATCTAAACCTGTAGTATCTCCTTCGCCTCAGGTGAGTCATTACCCTTTTAAAATTCCCAGCTGAGACTTGATACCTATCCCCGTAGAAACGAAAGACTCCTGATACTGAGAACGACCAAAAATCTGGTATTGTTAAAAAGGTATGTCAATACATGCGGCATCGTTCCAATTGATACGAATTTGGTGTAGACAAAACTTGCTGCGCTCGCGACCAATGAAACCCCCATTCGCCCACTAACGAGGGCCGATATTCCCAATAAATGCCCATCAATTTACTGCAAAGATGTCGTTCCTGATGAGTTGCCGCCGGCCATAATGGCTTTGTTTACACAGAAACATGAACTGATTCAAAAAGAGAGTCGGACGGCACCAGGTTGCTGGGAACTAACTGTCAAGATTTGTCAGGCTCTCAGAGTCGAATCAGAGCGCGCTCGCTGGCTAGCGAAAGCCAAGGACGCTGGTTGGCCTATGAATATCAATTTTGATGATCTCCCCGCTCGAATTTCCACCCTCTTCCCCGAGATCCTTGTCCTACACTCTGATAGCTCTATCTTGGCTAAATCTCCTATATGGCTCAAGTTCCTGGAGCACATTCGATACAAGGTCTTTTCGTTCTCCAAATCCTCCGCCAAGTTTGAGTCTGGTGACCTCGGGTGTGGATAGTACGTGTCTATTTATATTCTGGTTGAGGAACACCGTCTCACAACATCCTGTAGTTTCGGTCCCAAGGGACACGCCGTCATCAAGGCCGCACTTAGAACACTTCATAGAGAAAGCAAGGACGAACTGGATGAAGACGACGACGAGAATATACTCTATACAACATTGTCTCAAGTCGTGGACAAGCCCAAACCATGGGACACTTTCGACGATGCTTCCAATCTGATCTCGCCCAAGAAATTCTTGCAATTCATCTCAGTTCCCCACATCGCCGCCTCACTCATCTCTGAGGACCTGGAGATTAGCTTGCATGATGCTGTGGAGGTCCTGATCGACAGCCGCAACTTTGAATGCATTTTTCAAGCTGACAGCCCCGAGAAGGTGGATATTATTGTTACGGCGACAAATGATCCTACTCAACCTCCGCGTCATCGGAAAACTGTTGTAAAGCCCACTGTAAAGCTCGTGGTAAGTCCGTCAATATCCCATTTGAATCTTCCTTAACACCCGCTATTAGTTACCAGCACAGAAAGTTATTAAGTTGGAAGACTTTCAATCGGTATGTACTTTTCAATTGTTCTCTGTTTCGTGGGTATTAATTACATTCTCAGCCCAAGAAAGCGGTCAAGATACTCTTCAACTCACGATGCTTTCCTACTAGTTCACTGATTTTATATTTAGAAACCCGCCGCGAAAGCAGTCAAGAAGAAAGCTTTCAGCCCGCCACCGAAGAATTCCAAGAAGAAAAATGTGACGGAAAGGACGACAACTGCAACGAAGAAGAAGACTACGCAAGAGCTCAAGACTGCTCATAAATACGACACAAGAGGCGCAAAAACAGGGCAATAGTACGTTGTTAATTTCATTGTTGCGCATATATGCTCATAGTGATTGTGAGATTGTGTTCTGTTCTTGACTCCTTGTTCTCTCTTCTCCCTCTGCTGTGTATTGCTTGTATCTCGGATTACCTCCTTGCATGTATTTCGCTTTATCTTGTGCATTCTGTTCAGTTTACATCAACAATCCACTGTGGTTTAAATTCTCACTTATAATATTTCCTGCTAATTACCCCTCCGTCCTCGGAATTAAACCACTTAGAATGTATAGAATAGCGCTAATGTAGCCCAAGAGTAAATAGTATTTTTGTCGTCCTGTGTATCATTCAAAATAATCTTTCAATGGGTTCGGTGGAAGTACAAATACTTACAGCATATGGGGGGTCCCATTGATAATTTCCAAAATATTTATGGAGTCAATTGTGGGTATAAAGATATTTAATTACGAGCTCCTACCTATAGAACTGCTGTGTAGAATATTTGACGAAGGATTGTTGAGGTGGACGAAGGTCACGTGTGCTGTTGTTGATGTTTAACCGCCTCCTCTCTTTGCTTCCTTCCTCCATCGTCGCGCTGTCCCGCGCTCCTCCCACTCGTTTAGCACAAGATTCGTACTCCAGAAGGTATGCCCACCCCTGCATGCATTTCCGTCAATTTGACACCATGAAGCGCCATTGTCGACTGAACTTGAATCGCAGTCAAGACACAAGATGAGCCGTAAGTCTTTTTTCCTATCGTTCTCTGCATATGTCGTGCTAAAACAGGACTGTAGTAGGCCATGTTATTAGAGCAAGAAGGTCCAAGAGTGCGTAGGGAAGCCGTGGCTCAAGGCCAAGGTACGCACCCCCGAGACTTCTCTTTCTTTTCCTCTCTAAGGTTCGTAAACTCGACCTCACGGAACGTGCTAACTTCGAACAATGTGTATGTCAAAGCATCGTGCACGTAGTGTAAGGTAAAGGTAGAACTAAAGAATAGTAAACAAAGTGTACAGTATTTATACTCGAAGGTCGTCCTGCGAATCTAACAAGGACAATTATAGTAAAGTACAAGACATGCCTTCGCTTCGCTCCGGCATATGTGTAGACCTGTTAAAAGGCAACCAACTGTCATGTAAAATAAATGTTGAACGGATGATTGCGTGAACTTCGGTAATCGTTCGAAAAGGTACTCTCTCCAAGTGCATCGAGGCCCCCAATCAGAGTGTTTCCGACAACTCAGGCTGAGGTCCAAGGCGCTACTATACTCGAGTATATTCCGCGATTATTTGTAATGAATGATATATTTACTACTATGATACACTTCTACCTACAGGCTACCGGAAGACACTATTCTCCTGTCGCTCCACCTGCAATACGAATCAGAAACAATTCGGTTGTAGTGTAGTGAACTTACCTGTGCCGTGGGTCATTCATGTGCTCAAATAAGTAAGTCAGCGTTGACGTGCAAGCCAAATGAGTACGTACCAATGCCGCCGATGGATTGCAAATCGGTGCCAGCTGCGGAAAGTCATGTTAGAAGGTCCTAAAAGGATACCAGCTGACTCATACCTACATACAATGTAGCAGGGAAAAAGAGCTTAGCAAAAAACAGGCCCTTACGCATGGGTCGGTTTGTTGAAACTACTACAAAGTTAATAGAAGTCGTTGGGTCGATCAGATCTGCCTGCGACGCGTCCGGAGTAACAAAGGGGATTGAGTGAGGGATTGGGCAAGGACGTCGACGCGGCATGGCTCGAAAGACTGGGTCAGCTGCAATTAAAACCTAAAACCTTTCATCAGAAACTCACCACGTCTTAGCACCTTGCATGCGGGACATCAAAAATCGTACAAATGGGACACGTGTGCGGAGGCCGCGTCAGGTTAGTCCGCGGAAGGCGAAATTAATTTTGAAACACCCTACGTCAAAGAAAATATCAGCGGGGAGAGCAGGGACGCATGCGCAGTGACCTGTAACAGCATATGGAAGTTGGTAGAAAAGGGAAAAGGTTTTGCGTTGAGCCTCACACAGCGCTAACACATGATGATCGACGTTTGAGGTGTACTCGCGGCGACGTGAAAGCTAAATTAAATCAGTATAAGTTGGTGATGTCGGCTGCAGGTTTGTGCGTACTGGGGATGCGGAATCAACGGTACCATGAGGAGAAAATACGCTAGCGGCACCGACAGCTAGATAATATGAAGGTAAGAGTGAAGATTTGCATCGTCATAAATCCTGGTGACTCACCGGGAATGCCAGAATTTGGAACGAAACCTGTAGATTTCACCTGCGGCCAGTGGAAGGGAGAATAGCATGAGAGCCTACCTCCAGATCAAGTCATTTGAGGTGAGTGTGTAAAGGAAGTGATAAAGATAGAGGGCTAAGGGTTGCATGTCGGACCTGGTTCCAACATCGTCAGCGAGATTCAATCAAGGATGCAGAATAGGCAATGCGAGTGGCAGAAAAAAGGGGAAATCGAAAGGCCGTAAGGTATGCGGATGATGGGAAAAGGACAGAAAACCATGCGTTTTTCGCGATTTGAAGCTTGAAGAGGTGCGGTCAAGCGAAATCCAGGGGTTTGAAGCCGGCGAGGTCTTCAGAAGGAGCTGATTGAGGGGGGAAACTGGCAGGCTCAAAGTACAATTTTGAAGGGAGGGGATAGCGGAATGATGATGGGGGAAGGAGCGAAAGTTGATTAGAGGGACACCCGCCTCTTGAGTGGGTCTTGAGCGCGCGAAAGTGGGCTGCGGCATTGCCGGCATGGAGCTCGGAGCCAAGGTGGGGAACGTGGTTGGGAAAGAAAAACCAAATGTAGGTAATTGCAACGCAGACGTCATAGCGCACAGCCCATCGAAGGCCCCACGACCGGGATAATGAGGGAGGCTGGGAAAAAAGGTGCACATTAGGAATTCGGAGCAGATAAACATGTACACACGAAATCACCACATCTGCTTAAGATACGAGTAATGCCAGGGGGTGGGTAACCGAAAACGCAACCCTAACACTCTCTCCTCCCGTTCCGTCCCACGCCTCCAGAGCCCTCCCCAGTCCTCGCGATTACATACCCGCGGGTCGACACTGAACAAGGTCGAGGCTCGGGTCTGAAGATCTGTGGTGGGCGCATCCAACGAGGCGCCTGCTGGAGGGCTCCGAGAGGCGGTGAGTGTGACCCTCACACGCCTCGTTTCCGCGAGGAGAGCTGTAGACCTCTCTGCCTGCCGCGGGCGGTCTGTTTTCTCTTTTTCTCCACCTCGTCCTCGAACATAGTTGACATGTGTACGCAGGCCGGACTAGTCCACACGCAAGAGAACAATGTGAAGACGACATGACTGGTTTGCATGTGGAGCAGATGACGGGCATTTGTTGCAGGTGAGTCTTCTTTGTTTTTCGTGTCCTTCCCTCCCTCCCTCCTACCTCTCCCGCGCATACATCCAGCACTCTGTGCTTCCTCCTCCCTCCTGCCCCCTTGTCTCCCCGCCGTAGTCACGCAAACCTCGCACGCGCCGCCCGGTCAGCCTTCGTCAATGCTCCTCAGCTCCCCGTGGCTGACTGGCTGGTACACACCCGTTCGACACATCATCCATCCATTCCTCCCTCGCTTCATCCCCTTCCGTTCCGTCCCTCACACATCTACCACTAGGTCCTGTCTCGCTTCTGCTACTTCGCCATCTCATATCCCCCTCCTTATTTCCTTTTTAAATCGCCACTCACACACTCGCAGCCGCGCTATGATCTGCACTGGGACGAACTTGGTGAATATGTATGTGTTTCCCTCGTTGTACCTTCTTAGCTTCCGCCACTGCATATTCCCACCCCCCAGTGTGCCGACCGACCTGCAACCGCCCACCGCTCCTGTTGCTCGCTGTTCGCTACCACCGCGTGCCCCAACCGGCTCTGGCTGCTATCGTTAACGCGGGTACGCTTTGAGCTCATATGATGCTCGTTGCTTCGCTGACGCCTTGCTCAAACATGTCCATCGTGTTTTACGACAAATTTGATCTTTACCCTTCCATACCCGACTTAGCTAAGCGTAGCAGCCTCACTAAACCCGACTTCAACCTTCCAGCTCCCTCAATCCTCATATCAACTACCCACACCCTCCCTCCTTCCTGATAAACTCAGGTGTGCATGTGTTCTTCCTACCCGCCGCCCTTCACTTGACTCACCTCGCTATATTATCCCCACTCCGAGCCGCTCGAGCCATGGACAACCGGCGGATTTAATGTATCCAATTTTGTAAGCCAATTGTCTATACTACATGTTTTTTCTCCCCGCTGACACGATACACTGCAGGACGTTTGTCCTGGTTGCTCTTCGCAAGGTATTTAAGGTATGTTGTGCACTATTTTGCATTGCCTCGTTCTCACCACTCGCCTATTACTTTGTTAGTCGCGTCAGACGGTGCTGTGCTTATACCGAGGATTAGTTCTCTACTGTACTTCGTATTATTTTGTTGTAGTACTCGTAAATAAATTTCATTGCAATTTTATTCAACAAATGCAAGGGAATGGAAGGAAGCCACGACGACCTCCAGTACACTGCCCTGGTCACTTCGTTGGAGTGACCGAAACACTCCCATGGAGTACCTGAAGTCACTCCTATGGAGTGCCTCGAGCACGCCCGGGGAGGTAAGAAATGTCCGAAAAAACCTCCATAGGAGTGACCAGAGGCACTCCAAACGAGGTGTCGACCCCCTCAACTGGAGTGATTTTTGGGCACTCCTATGGAGGTCGTCTAATTCGCACGGTGTCTAGCGCGGCACACACGCGCGCGGTGGGAGCCCAGGACGGCGACCTGCGGAGTACGTATGCTACGCGCGCAGGGTGGCTGGGAGTGGGGCGGTGAGCTACAGAGCGACGACTCCCGTCGCTCCTCGCAAATCGTAGTCCTTCTCCTTCAAGTCCTTGTCCAGTGTTCTGCTCGCTGTCCTTCGGCGGGACGAGCGGACGATGAAAGGATGGAGTACGTAATCGATCAAATTGGACCTTGTCATTTTGATGGGCGGCGATCAACCGGCGATCCCGCATATTCAAGGGCTATTTTGCAGGAATGAGACCTAGTGGCGAGAGGAACCGCGTCCGCATTCAATGAATTGCAACCACCTTTCTATCGCAGGAAGTCCTGGTTCGATTCCAGGCCAAGTCATTCCGGTTACTGTATTATTTCAATCAATTCGACCGTCACACGTCACGCACTCCCTGGTCGGTGTCGAACTTTAGCACAGTGTCCCGCGTCACGTCCCCGGTGCTCGAATGAACAATATGTCACACAGGGGGCAAAATCACGCAAAATCGCCTGCACGGCGCATTAAATTGAAAATCTTCGTTTCTGTGGTCGGAATTTTTGTTCATGTCACGCGAATTTTCGGCGCTGGTCGAATGGTCGAATTGGTATTTGGGTCACGCGTCACGCCCCTGGTTGAATTGAATGAAATAATACAGTATCGTTTCTCCTTTTTGTTGCATTTCGTTTCCGTTCCCGTTTCCCTGATTATTTGCAGAATTTGTCAAGGGTCTCATGCCACAGATAGTAAGCCTAGAACCACTTCAACGTAAGCACATCGCTAACTCGGTGCTAGACGAAGCATCTGTGCTCCCCGATCACCTTAGGGGCTGCGACGAGATTGCAGTCCGTGAATCCCGCCTGCGGAATATTAACTTACTCATTGGTGTGCGATATTGGAGGGTCTATTTACCGTACTTATTCAAGGTGGGTCTGGTAGGAATCAGGCGTAGTAGTGGAAGGCCCGCACCTGCTTCTGATATACATTGATACAATATCGAGTTTGAATACGGCAGAATTCTTAGTTCGACTCCAGGCGAGGTCCTGTGTTTTCAATAGATAAGGTTTTTTTTCTTGTCTCGCTTGTGAATTTGAACACTCGGGTGCTTCATCGATGGGTCGCAACTCGTCCTTGTTTGAAACTAAGATAAGTATGACATCCCGCTGCTGGTACGTGGGACTTGCGAATTTCGCAGCATTTACTGAACGTGTTTTGTAGAAGGAAGGCCTAGGAGACCCCGCACCCGCTTTTTTTTTTTACTCCAATTGCTTCATCTCGTGCCTCCTCGAACCCAAGATTCAATAACGAGTAAGACGTTGTAATGGACCTCGCATCCCTTGAAACCACTTTTTTCTTTGGCTTAACAGCACTGGATCATTAATCTTCACATCGCGGGAGATCACTCCGGGCTAGGTCATCTGCAGCCCCCTTGCTCTCGTCGCTTCTGGACGTACAATCCACTAATAGTAATAATATTTGAATCCAAGAGGTGAATGTCACCCTTCCGCTGGTATGTGGCGCTGGCATATGACTAGATTAGTCTGAATTTAGCAGTGTTTATTCGGGTAGGAGGAAGACCTAGTGGCGAACGGAATCGCACCCGCCTTCGATGCATATGAGCCGAACACCCCAGATTCGCGGGAAGTCCTGGTTCGAATCCAGGCTAAGTCATTCGTGGTTCCTCACTTGGTTTTTTTCCCATCTCCTTCTCAAGCTGACACCTTCTCGGATCCAAGATTCAGTAATCTAGACCTTGTAATAGGCTTGCATGAAACTACTTTTTTCAACCTTTTGTTTGGGCCGCGCAGTAGCAGCGAGACCTGGCTCCATCAGATTGGAAAAAATCTTGACCTGACCGACAGTCTAGTCTGAACCTGACAGTGACAGACAGTCGACAGAACAGTCGACAGACAGTGATAGACAGTCGATAGACAGTGACAGTGACAGTGGACAGACCAGTGACAGACAG